>OOFJ01030437.1:15068-27327 GCA_900323375.1 Benthosema glaciale
GTATCACTTCTCTCCGCTCCATAAGCTTACTTTCTTCAAAGCATATCCAGAGGCTGATATTGGGCCAACAGATCAGCTTCATCTATGCTTTCACTCCCAAATAAACTTCTGCATCGAGTCAGGATTCAATCTGGCTCTGCCGAGAGCAGGGAGACGCCAGCCTGGATCAGCTGTTATCGGCTGCCTTCCCATCAGGCCGCGAGGCTCTCGTTTCGTACGCAGGGACATTTCTGATGGCTATCGCCGCGTCCACTGTTCTTACATAAAGGCTTACTCTTTGTTATGACCAGCTTCCTGCCCATGCGATGCTATCAGTCCTTTCCTGACCTCGCTGTGACATTGCCTACTTTGTGCAGATCGACTGCATGGACACATACTGTACATCCCGACCGAGATATTGGCTATTATGGACTAGTGGCGAAGAGATCCCCTAAGACTAAAGGATAAGTCATTTTACGCTTGGTTGCATGCTGAAAATAGCAGATCTACAAGCTCACAAGATGTCGCGCTGCCACGCGTTGTGAGCTTGTCATATGAACATGACAAACAAGTCAAATAATGATAAAAAGCAGACCACTGAAACGGACAGTCCACTGGCCTGTGAAAACATATACAATAACCTGGACCGATCAATGCCTTTGTGGGGGGTTCTCTTGGAATGTCTCCTCAGCGTTGAGGGCGAGGGCTGTGAAAAAATATTTGAGACATGAAAGGCGTTCAGTTCTTTCAGCCCCCCTCCTGCCGAGTTCCCCTTCCGAGATGCTGAAAAAACAGCATTTTTTTCCCTCTTGTTCTAACACTGGGTTCGTTTACATGTGCAACGCTGCGCGACACCAAGCACTGCTGCAACCCTGTTTAAAAGCCTTCAACACAGCATGCATTGATCATATAAGTGATCAGATTTCAAGTTTGACAAAACAAATGTGCCTTTCTCTGCTCACTGGCCCAGGTATGAGACCATGCAAGCCCTGGCCTATATAGTGACTAAAGGTCATGTGGGGAATGACCCGTCTGAGCCGTGTTGTGTGCTTGAACATTGGAAAATGTAGACATTTTTGTGGGGAATGCCAGCATGCCCTAGCCTGACTCCGCCACCTGGGGGCAGCAGTGCGTTCCTTCTACTGCAACCTGGTCTGGGAACACTCCAATACACTTGATGCCCGGTCGAAATCTGGCTGGCGCCCATACGCGGCCGCTAGAGGCGCGATCAACGCGAGACTCATGACATATTGAAACTGTGCCACAGTGCACATGTAAACAACAACCTAACAAGACTATAACTCGAAAATATTATGGATATATCATCCTTTTTTCCCACTGTTGTCATGCACCGTTTCTGCTGGAAAGTTCCCAGATCAAGGTAGGAGGGGGGAACTTGTGAACTCATACTACCGCAATCTGGCGGAGTCAGGTTATGCATGCCCCAAATACATTATGGCAACAAGATCAATATCTGCAGATAACCGAGAAGTACAAGACAAGACATGAAGACAACCCCTAAACAGGGAATTAACCGTGTTGGGTTAGTTACTTTCACAATGTATCACAACATTTTGTATTACTTGTTACTTTACTTACAAAGATATATTAATTACAATATACATTTTAGTGCCAATGTTATATTACTCAATAACGCACAAGAATACAGTACAAAACGGTCTAGGTAGGCATAATATAAATTCAAGTAGGCATAATATTAAAAGGAATAGAGAGAGAATGCCAGAATTATGTTATTGTAATTGGCTTTTTGAAAGCCAAGGTCAGGGTACCTTTAGGAAACGTGTTTTTATGCATTAGCTCCATGACAGAAGTTCACACGAGGTGTTTAATTATTCTACCAATATTAATTCAACGGTAAAGGGCAAGCAAACTTATAATGTCCATATTGGATTTGGATGAAAAAACGTTTTAAAAACTTCAAAGTCGAATTTGTTTGAGGCTGGAGGCTGGCCTCCTCTCCTCTCCTTAGAGGCAGCTGTACAACAGTTAGGCTGATTATCTGGGAGGCAGCGGTGGCTAGCGCGAGTTAGTTTGTAACCAAAAAGTTCCCGGTTCGATTCCCCGACCATCAGAAAAAAAGCTAGGTGGGGAAGTGATGCTGCTATCAAAACGCTTTTTTAACGCTATGCATCCCGTGCCCATCATGAGCAGACCTAGAGCTAGCTGGGCCCAGCCACGGTGATGTCTGGTACAGAGGGGCGGGTGCCGGGGAGCACCCGCCCGGATCATATTTGTTCACCGATCTTGAGAGATTACGTAACAATAACTATTATCAGCATGACTGACGCTAAACAATGAAATACTGCGAGGCATAGGAACAACATACAGTAGCGCCAACATTACAATGGAATAAAAGTAAATCTCTATTATAGTGCCAGCGCCACTACTCACTCTGTTTAGCAAGTCAATTTCCTCCTTCAGTTTCTCAATGAGGTCATCTTTGTCCTCGTGAGCTTTCAGAAGCCTGGCATTCTCTTGACGCTCTCTGGCCAGCTCCTAACACACGCAGTCACGCACACGCATGCACGAACGCGCGCACACACACACACACACACAGTAATTAAAAACAAGGGCAGGAGGTTTATTCAAGTGAAGTTGGCTTTTACTCCTGATTTATACATAGTTGTACGTGGGTGATGCTGTGTTATTGTCACAGAAAATTGTTATTGTTACTATGAAGGGGCGAACCATTTCCAAGAGGATGGCCACCAGAAATAAGGCAGAGCAAGAAGGCACTCAAAGGAATCACAATTCGAAATACATCAGATGCACACTTTGAACGAGATTACGCAACTCAGAGACAGTTAAATTGTTGAAGAGATTGTTTATTTTATACTTAAATTACAGCCACGGTGTATGCCACAGGGATGTTTTGTGGCACTAAATTAAACCCTGCACATTACCACATTATAATCTGTATATAATGTGCCTGATTCTCCGCTGTCCTCTCCTCTCTCTTGCGCTTTGTTGTTTTGCAGATGTGCCAAAAATGAAGTAAAAAAAAAAAAGAAAAAACATGTCCGTGTCCATTAGAGACTCAGACTGCATCGTATAAAACAAATATTTTACATGTGAACATCTCAGCTTAGACAGAAAGCGTCAGTCGACTGTGAGTTGATGTAACAGCCAGCTGTTCCGTCACACTCTGTGTGGCTGTGAATGTTTCTCCATTAGCTTTGGCTTCAGGCTACATTATTAAAAAGGCATTTGCTTATAGAAACCATCTGATTGCACAGACGGAAGTGCAAGGAAATGAATGCTCTTGCAAAAAAGAACGAGTTAAAAATCTATAAGGGTCCATTTGGTTATCAACTCTCCGTCATTTAACCAATACTCAGCCCACCTTTAGCAGAATCTGGTTCTCATATTTGAGTAGTTTGTTCTTGTTGATGTCATCGATGTCCTGCAAAGTGGGAGGAGGGGGGATTAAACTGACATGGGTCTGTTGGGTGCACCATGATCATCACGCACCTTAAAGTGCAAGACCACTTTTTTTGAGTTTCTTTTGTGTAGTTACCTTGCCATGATGTAATTCCAAATGTGGACCAGAAATTTTAAAGAAATGTTCCAGTGATTAGAAATTGATAGTTCAAAATATGCTCCTCATTGACTTAGTACGTAAACAAACACAAAGTTGATTCAGACACTATAGACTATATTTGTTTTTCATAAAAATGTTAACTTCCTGTTGATTTGTCCATTTTTATTAGAAAGAAAACCTGGACTATATCTGTAAGAAGGCGTTAAGGGTTGATTTCATCCCAACACCAATCTGCAAATTGTAAAATCACAACGCATCGCACTGCAACGTGTTGGGGGCAATTCTCCTGAAGGCTGCTTTCCCGGTATGGCATGGAAAGGAGTGGCATTATTTTGCATTTCTTTCACCATAGTAAATGCTGCATTCGTGGTCTGGAAAGGGCAGTTGTTTTACAGACGGGTAAAAGGGCATGGGGCTGAAGCCCCCTTTGATGTCTACGTGCCTGCTTCAAGCCTCTGTATCCTTGATGGCCTTGTTGGATAAGAATGCAAAATGTGAAAGTCAGAATCAAGTGCTGCTTGCTGCCAGGTTTGGCACCACAGGGGGTGATTATAAAGATGTCTTGAGACGTCCTGGTGCTAAAAAGGAAACCGATACAAAATCCAAACCATGTGTTTGTTTGGGTTGGGTTCGTTACCCAGACCAAAAATGTAAATGATCATTGTGGCATGTTGTCTGTGTGGCAGGGAAACATAAATGGTTATATCAGATCTTAATTTTATTTTTTTATCCCATGTGACATTTGAATGTGAGTGTACTGGAGTTGAGCCATGAACGCAGTGAAGAATGGAGTGTGTCCTTAATGACAACTCCACTGTAAAGGTCATCTCTCCAGGAAGAAGGCAGAGCTGCGGCTTCAAGGAGGCACTCAAAGGAATCGCAATTCGAAATTCTTCAGACGCACGCTTTGAAAACAAACCCAGGGAACAAACGTTTTTGGCTTACCAGCAAAAGTGGCAGCTAGATAAAAAAAAAAAAAGACCACCGGCCTTTGCGCTGGTGGCACAGTGAATATTGCTCATATTGCACAGTGAAACAGGTCTCAATCAAAAAGTCACTGTTTTAGCACTGTAACCCAAGGAAAACAAAGTATAAAATGTATAACACGGGGGTTTTCATCAGATTGTGAACCAGGGACCACCACCGCCCCAAAACAGGGAGAATGGAAGCCAAATCCTTTTGGTTTAATTTTATTTAGTTTAACGATCGTCTGCATTACTTTGCATTACTGTATTTACAAGTCTACACAATTAGAGAAGGAAGATGTTATTGTCATCAACGTTTGCCTGTTGTCTAACCACATCAACACAGCATGGAATTGTGGACAACATCTTATCCGACGACAACAAAATATGAATTGGGCCTGAGGGGCTAAATCTCATTGAACGGTGGCCCGTGTGACTCATGCTTAAATAAATAATGGGCCTCGATATATGAATAAAGGGTTGAAAACCACAGTAGTGTTGTTGGTGTGGGTACTGGTATATTATGTATAAGGCAGCCCTGCTGAGTGACTGCAGAGGAGACGTTGCACAATACAATGCTACTGTAGCTGCAGCAGAAATACCTTCTCCAACTCTTCAGTCCTCTTGTCCATACCTCCAGCCTCCCTGCCGTGACGACCCTGTCTGTTCCTGCTGCTGCCACCCAGCTCCTCCTCAGAACTGTAGAGCGCACGCACGCACGCACGCACACACACATTGTCTTGAATCCACAAATTACAATACATTTTTACAGGAAAAACAAATATAACAGGGTTGAAAGTTCATGGGCACCGAAGGATAACACATGGCACATTCTCCTCCACACAGACAAACTGCTGCCTATAATGGACAAAAACAGAGAGATATTTGACAAGTTGTTTGTGGCCTTACAAGCGATTGTAAGGCCACTCACAGCCAGTTTATATACATGGCACAGGCTTCCAAATATCTGTATGTAGAATCTACATCTGTACCCAAAGTTTGTTGTTTTGTTGATTTGTGCCTGGTCCATGCACAAATCAAAGACACAGTCCACCTCCAGAATCAGGACCTCCTTGTGACTGGTGTCAACAAAAACTAACTAACTAACTATCTAACTAAATCGGGTGTATTCGGGATGTTAGCATCACATGCATTACTAAACCAATCTGGTAAGACTCTTGAATGTTTATACATTGCTGCACTGGATGGCATATATTTTATAACTGCATCAGACATGGTTACGCACCGGCAATTCCGCTATTCCGGCGCACCGCCATTCCGACTCACCCAGAAGCCACATAGACGGGGCGCCCGCTGGCCGAATGGTCCAGGCGCATGCCACATTTAGGCTCCGGCCTGACAGCGTGTCGCATGTTCGAGTCCCGTTCATAAAAATTCAATTCATTATCAATAAAGGCAAAAAGGCCAAAAACAAATCTTAAAAAAAAAAAGAAAAAAAAGCCACATAGTCGGAATGGTGGTGCACAGGAATGTCCCCATGAGACATTTTTTGCACACTCTCCCTCTCCCTCTCTCTCTCTCTGTAATTTAACAAGTAAGCAAATACTACAAAAATAACGATAAAAATGTGATTCAGTAGAAATGTGATTGAGGACCTTTGCTGACATTCATCCTTTGCAGGTATGCATTCTTCCTGAAGCTTATACTCCAAGGTCCAACTCATTCATTCCACGTAATGAGACTTTAATGGCATGGCAGGTCCATCACCAAATGAACAGGCGGGAATGTCATCCAGGTTTTCACTGCTTTCCATTTAAATTGCATTTAAGAGCCTTCCCGCTGAATCCCGCACCTTTAATGGAGAAAGCCTGTCAAGGGCGTACAACATTCCTGCAAAAAGGATTTTGATTTGGAAACAATTCAAACTGTGCACAGCCACCGTGCACAGAAGAATGACACAAGTGGCACAGATTCTCTACATGCAATTAGCAGCTCCTATTCAGCTGATGAAAAACGTGCGTGAGGCTTTTGTATTCAGTTAGCGAGGCATATTATTGCCCTTCACTTGCTGTCTGCCAAGAGGATACCGGAGCGACCAGGAGAGAATATTCATGTGGACTTTATTTCAATAATTAATTCGGGTGGAAAACTTCAAACGAGTTTTGTTTTTGTTCCTTCCCGACAAAATGGATCGTGCCAGATTTATATTTTCTCCAAGGGAATCAAATGAATACAGCAGCCCTCTCAGCCCAGCATTTCTGTCTGCATATTCTCTGAAAAGGACACGGCCGTGAAGACAGGAAAGCTGCTGGCGTGACAATAGACAAACAGAAGTGAATTGTTTGGCACCTGTGCTCTGATGCATTTCGGCATTTGACAGATATGCTCATTAAAAGTAGAGGGCAGCAACGCACTAAGAAGGAAACGCTACTCAAGCAAGGTTGCTGTGACTTTTCAGAGCATTTCGGGGGTAATAAAAAAGACATTGGTGAATCTCAAGAGGTTTATCTCGGTAAGGTAGTGTGTTCTCCATTTTTGTTTGTCTCAAGAACCAAGAGGGGTTTTATTTTTCGCCGACTCATACACTGTTGAAATGGTCCACGGCAATACAACAAACATAAGATAATAATCATAATTAAACTATCTCAGTGTAAAAACGGACCCGACAATTGTACCGTGCGCCACTTCTTCTCACAGCCACGCAGGACTTTATCGTGGAACTTGACATTTACTGAAGTGACAGGTTATTCTCCCCTCACTCTCTAATGGGGCTAAACATTGCGGCACCTGCTGCTTTAAGTCGTCTTTGCACTCTATTCATTTGACCTTTCACTCTGGAGGTTGTTGACTAGAGCTCACGCTGTTTACTTCGGTCGTGCACTGTAAATCACACGTAATGTAAATGTAAATCAGCCTGGATGGCGGATGCAACTGCCTAAATTGTAAATTGTTTCGATAAAAATAGTCCTTGAGATGCTCTCCTCCACAGCAGTCAGCAATACCAAGATAGAGTGAGTTTCATTCCTTTTTTCTCCCACTGTGGTTCTTCAAGGCTAGGCTTTCATTCATGACATGGGGGCAGGTGCGAGTCACACGCATGCACGCAAACCTTCATGGAAATGAACAGATGAGGGCAGGTGGTTCGTTTCTAGACATCTATATCTACTGTATATATCTATAAATGCACCAGCACCAATGCACAACGTCTCATTCGCCCTACCCACTTCAAATTCGGCATAAGCAGATCGAATTTGCGACCACAGGTCGCAACACCTGTCAGTCCGTCCGTCGAATCAGCGTCAGTCACGCCACCATATATGGCTGTCAGTCTGTCATGCCTCATGACACATGTATGGAGCTGGCCAGCAACTCTACATCTGACCTCAAACCTCAAACCCATAGATCTCCATATATGGAGTGGAGCTGTTCTGACATTCCATAGGTTGATCTGACCTTATCAAACCCTGTACAAGTTACACAGAATTCATTCCATATGTTGATCTGACTCCCCTTTGCGAAAGCGCCAGCGCTCGCCCAGCAGTCTGCCGTCACCCAGGCTGATGCGTGCATGTGTAACACCCGGGATTCGAACTCGGGTCTCCTGCATGAAAGTCAAACATCTTAACCACTAGACCAAAGGGATATCCCTATGGACCGGGGGCGATATTAGACTTTTGAGACCATCAGGCAGAGGTTCTGAGCCACTCTGCTACACATGCGACCTCACCCTTTAGGGAATCTTACTGGTGTCTGCACTATGCCTTGTTATAAACACTATAATTATTCAGCAGGCCCTATATCTGTTAACATTACAAAAATATATTAAAAATAGCAAATCTACAAGCGCACAATGTGTTGCACTTCAAGCTCCGCAATGTGTTCTTGCCAACTTGTAGACCGGCTCATTTTGAAACAGGTCTTTAAGTGTCTAAAGAGGGCAGTGCAAACAGCCAGTTCCCCAATGCTAAACAGCACACACTGTGGCCCATTAGCGGCTGGCAGAGAGACAGGCTGAGTCACTGACCCTCTCTCCCACGGGGAAGCTCAGCAGGTGGGGAGAGAGCAAAGCCCTGGCATGGGGTGAGCCCATGGCATCCTGGAGGAGTTGTAGCAGGTCGTCGAGGTGCTACGGGCTAAGATGGAGTCTGAAGGGGTGGGTTTTCAGACTGGGAGTGAGTCTGCAGTTCTGATTGCAATGGGAAGTGCGTTCCATAGTTTTGGAGCCACAAGGAAAAGTGCCATGCCTGAGCAAGAGAGCACACAGCTGGGCTTTAACGCAGAGCGCTCGTCCATGAATACATTCATGCACCTTCATAGAGGTTAGCACTTCAATCAATATCAAGCAAAATGCCGGAAGTAGAGCGTTCTTCCGGGTGCTTCAAACGCCATGTGAGCAACTTCCATTGAAAGGAATAGCTGGGGGCTGTGGGCGGGGCAGTCTGCCCTCTAGTTTATAATTATATAGTTTAACTAACTATGATTGAGTGCTGCAACGCAGAGAGAGAGAGAGAGAGAGAGAAAGAGAGAGAGAGAGGATGGAGAAGGGGAGAGCTGTATGGCCATGTTGCTTGCCGTGCCCACCTGGCAGGCTGTCCGCTCCAGGACTCTCTGGAGCGTCCAAGTGTGGCCAGGCCAACCAATCAGAACAGCAGCCATAATTACATGGCCAGCTTGAGAGTGTCAGCTGGTGCAACTTGGCAGGTGGGATCAGAGTGGCTATTGTCTTATGCAAAATAGTGCAAGTGCAACATAAAAAGTGTGTTGCAGCTCCCATGGGACAGTAAAGCATGAGCAGCAAAGGCGATGCCGTATCAAAGATTTTACCCATAATGGTCCATTTGTATATACATTCAGCACTTCAACACTTCATTGTAATGGAGGAAAATATGTGATTACTTAACTCATTGCCCGCCACTAAAACCCCTGGCGCTGTCAGCTACCATAGGCTCTATTTCTCTTGAAATACTGGGCCGTTTCCGGTCCCCAAAAAACAGCTAGCAAGAATCGACTAAAGCAAATGTGATCATCGTCTATTTAAGAGTCTTCAGAAGCATTCATATATTAACCGTGTGGTAACCGCGATTTAGTATTGACCCGCTAACATTGGCACATTGTTAAATCCAGCTCAATCTGAGCCGCAATTCTGAGGAAAAACTGCTATAAATGTTAGGGTTATGATGTCACAAAAATGTCGATTGGGCCTTTTCACTCAAAGGCCAGGAAGAAACCAAAAATGCATAGGGAAGACATATTTTAATATTCTAACCACACTGGGGATCTATTAGAGTAATGGTAATTCCATAGACACAAATCAGAAAAAGTACAAAAATCATGGCACTCAAGGTAAGGGGGAAAAATGTTAAAATCGCTGGCAGTGAATTACTATTTTATTTACTCGGTAAGTGAATGAGTTAAGACTCTAGAGGCCTCATGTATAAATTGTGCGCATAAAATATAATAAAAGGTTGCGTAATAAGGTTTTCACATACACACGCGGGACATATAAAAAGTTAACGCGTGGTGTGAGAATGTGCGGTATGCCATGCCATAAACTAATGTCTGGCCTCTGTTGGCTGCCGACGCTATAAAATTCTGAACCAACTGTTATAAAATAACATTTCCACACAATCTACTGTGCTATGTCTCTGAAGTAGTTCATGAAAAACCACAATCACGTCCACTGATACACCATAATAGCTTTAATCGTTTATGTGGATCAGAAAGGCCATAACCGAACTGGCATAGTAATATCCAATTTAATAGTTCCCCCAACACCGGAGGGAGAAATCTAATTATCCAGCCTTTTAATACCTTGTCATGGGGAAAGGGAATAAAACTGTGTTTTGTTTATGTTTGGGGTCAGCACCGGAATGAGTAAAACACTCAAACAAATATAACACACATGAGAGCAACCAGAACAGGCCTAAAGACGGTCTACAGCAATGGTTCCCAAACCTTTTAGCCCATGACCTCAAAGAGAAATTATACATTCGCCCGGGGACCCAACTTAGTGAAAATAGCAGATCTAAGTGCACACCACGACGTGAAGCTTGTAGATCGTCTATTTTCACTATTTCTTAAACATTTGTTTTCTAATTTATGGAATTTCTTTCAAAATGATTGTATTTATTCAAGAAATTACTTACAAAAATCATTTAATTTGGTATTAATTCATGAAAACTATGAAAATTATAATAATTCAAAACAAAAATGTAAGGAAACAAAAAAGTGTCCCGGACGGTTAGCTCAACCGTCTGGCCACCTAGGCTACCAAGCCAGACGGACGGCGAGCCGCGGCCAACAGCTTTTGCCGCATGTCACTCCCCATCTCTCTCCCCCTTTCCTGTCTGTATGGGGCATGAAAAGCCCCAAAAACAAATCTTAAAAGGAAACAAAAATTCACACCCATGTGAAGTAAAGTAGTTCAACTCTGTGTGGGGGTTACCACAGTTACCCCGGACCCCACAAGTTACTGTGGGTTAATTCCATGCTCATACGGGACCGTGCTCATACAGAGCAGGGACGGACACACCCACACCCTCAAATGGGTCCCGAGTCCGACCCACTGCTCTGGAACCAGTGGTCTACAGAACAAGGATAAATAACTAGGGTGCTGATCTAGACCAGTGGTTCTCAACCCGTGGGCCGGGACCACCAGGGGGGTCATTATTATTATGCTCATTCACAATGTTCCTTCGGTCTCACGACAATAACAAAATCTCTCTCATGCCTCACCTCTTATGGCGACCGCTCCCGGATCGTGGAGACTCCTGGAATGAAAACAAAAAGGAAAGAATGTGTGAGAGGAGGAAACGTGTCCCTTTCAACAACAACAACGGAGGAGGATTGAGGACTCTCAGTTGCCTCACTAATACTCGAAGAAGGAGAGCATCAAAGAACACTATTCTTCGGAATAACAAAAGACCGTTTTAGTCAAAACATTAATAAAGTGTTGACTGGGAGCACCGTACGGTACAGTGTGAGGACTTCATTATTTGACCCGTCTTGATCACTTGGTCCTGCACCTGCTTACCCATTCTGGGCGGGAACCCCTTTTGGTGTTAAAACCATTCTGGATGTGAACCCCTCTTGGGGTTCGGTACAGTATGTACAGTATTCAAAATATTTGATACTGCTCTATAAATTTTTTAAGTTTTTCAGAAAACTTAGGTCAGTATTTAGAAGAGGCGCTTTTAGAATCGGCCTCAGTCCCAAATGGGTTAACTGGAAGTGAAAGCTGATTTTCTTTGTTTTATTAACTCCATCACAAGTTGAAAACGCGTTTTGGCGTTAAGTGGCCTTTTACCCATCTCTGATTAAAACGCCAAAAGTCGTGAACTTTCTTTTTTATTGAGAAGCATAGATTTATTCCCCGACCATCTTCTCATATTGTATTTGAGGTGTGTATGAGACTACATTACCCAGAAAACCCCGCGCGCAAGAGTCACGTGATGAAAAGCCGGGTCTTATTGCTCCCCCCCGGCAACGGCGCTTCCTTTCCCCGACCTGTCTTCGAGCTTGCCCCCGGCGATCGACACGAAGCATGGTGTTTAAGAATTACATCCCGACATTGATGGTAAGATCGCCATATATTGTCTGTAAGACTGTTACTATTACGAAAGAGATCCGTTGTTATATTTGTTTACTCCAAGGCTGCTAATAAAATCTGATCAAATTCATTTATTGTCCCGTGTCGTGGCTAAAAAAACTGCGTTGATGCGCTCTGAAGCCAATATAAAAACGTACTACTGTTACACAACGTGTCGGATGCGCATCCAACACGTTGCGTAAC
>OOFJ01030479.1:0-10970 GCA_900323375.1 Benthosema glaciale
GTGCGCGTGTGTGCGTGTGTGTGTGTGTATGTGTAAATATTATATATATACATATATATTAGAAACTAGTCAGATAAGCTAAAAGACATGTCTACAATGTGTGATCTATGAAAGAAACATAACAAATTCTGATGTGGCATATCAGCTGACAAGCTACAGTGTGGCATGAAACCGTCTTGAATCTAGTTCTCCAATTTCAAACAAATAATAAATCAGCCATGCAATTGTCCATCCAATGCTCACCTACCTGTGATAAGTGCCGCCGCTGTGGTCATGTGCATCAACACTGAATCACTCAAGGGCCAGTTATCTGCGTCCAACCTCAAGTTCCCCAGGCCCCCCAGAGAGGCTAGCTCTTCTTGGATTTGACGCCCTGACGTGCAGCTTTCCCAACGACCCTTTCTGTATCCCAAGGCATCACCCACAGCACCCAGAACCATAGCTGCTTGGAACTTCTCCATGACGCTTGATGCCTTTAAAACTTCTGTGGTCCCCCTTACACACAAACTGCACTGGTCAGAAGTCCATTACAGATCGGCAGCCACTGCCAACTGGACAGCTTGGATCAAATTCTTTCTTCCACAAGTTCAACTAAGCGTCTGATGGGCCCTATTTCCACAAAGGAATCTCTCTCTTACCCGACAGATTCCCAAGGTTTTCACCCAGCCACACACATGCTCAAAGAGTTCTACTCTGACTGTACCACAGAATGCGTTGTCTTCGACTGTACATAGTACCTCTACTGCCGCCTACCCCCTAAGTCTCTCTCCCAGTTCCTTATCATGTCTCTCGCCAGTCTATCACTCTCTCGCAGACAAACACTCCATCTGTCCCGAGGGTAGGCATGCGCGTGCACACACACACATGCACACGCCTTTATCAACCATAGCTTCTTTGTGTTGGGCGGCAGTGGGCTCAACTGTGATCAGGTGGGACCTTAAAAGGCAATCCCCATGGCTCCATGGTGCGATATCATGTAGGCAAGTAAGGGAGGGGGTGGGCTTGATAGATTGGTCTGGGGGTCAAAGATGGTAATGGACTGTTATACTAGATTTCATGTCTGTCAGCTGGCCCTGGGCCTTGTTTACACCCCTCACCCCACAGGGAGAGGACAAGAATGGAGCATCATCTCTCACTGATGAAAATAGCCTGCATCCTTAGACTAACTAAATTGAGAAAGGATGCAATCATGTCACCCTCTGGGGGTCCTGGGACGCAATAACATACTCAGTACTGTATTCTAACATCATTCAAGTAGGACTCATAAAATGTCCCTGGTACCATCTTCTAAAAGACCACCCCTGGGTCCAAGACCCAAGACCCAGGGGTGGGTCAATTGCATTGAACCCCTATTTACATCACTGATCTCTGCGTGACCCTCACTACAATCACCCTCACCCTTGCCATTTCTTCTTTTTCCTTTATTTATACAGGGACCATATTCACATGGCGGCCATCTTGCCATTAAGTTAATGAAATGCCACCCTGCTTTTTCAATGCAAACATGCCAACATCTCAAAAGCCATAGACTTGGCTTCCACTTGACCTCACGTGGGGTGCTGTTTTGTTTCAGGGGCACTAGCCCCTCCTAAGTCCATCTTTTTGTGTTTGTGTAATCACAAACATTGAAGACAAAAGTGAGGATGAAAATTGTGATTGGCCAGAATGAGATGATGTATGATAAGAGCACCCCTCACTTCACACAGGTGTGATTTTCACATAATTAGTTGTCCATGACTTGGCTGCAACATGACGTAATTTCCAAAAGCCAGACTTTGGACTGGGTTGACCCCTCAAACACTTTCATTTCCCTCTATAAACATTTCTGACAAAGGATACATTTCTTGTCAGGGTAAATGACATACCTAGTAAATTGTAATAAAACATGCTTTATTGACAAGCTTCTCCACCCACAACATTAATTTGTATCCATGACAAAAGACAATATGCTGTCAATATATATTTTTTATTACCAGCATAAATAATACTGTTTTGAGAAAAATGAGCTGATCATGACTAGAAACACAGTTGACAACACATTTGACAAATAAAATAAAACGTACCACATGTACCATTTTAGGACAATGAATTTCTCGTTTGCATTGTTCAAAGCCACAATGATCTCCAATCATTAGTCAAATTCATGTGAATAGGGAAAATATTTCATATTGCCATCTAGACTGATCCAATTATACCCAATCTTTGACTGTAAAGGGAACCCAGATTTGAAAGAGGATTAACAAGCAAATCTTTGACAGTAATATTGCAACATATCCAAAACATCTAAAGTGGAATCAAAGCACATCTGATTGCCTATTGTATTAGTAGAATCAAAAATAATTCCTTTGAAGTTTTTAGCCTAGTTGAATGTGGTTAACAGCCATGATAGAACTGGTCTAAATACACCATATCTGGTGTAAGCAGGCATACCGGTAATTATTTTAATTACCATCCCACCTCCCTTTACCAAACCTTTAGTATCTATGGTACTACTCTCATTAAGATTTAGACTGGATCCAATTTGAGAACTTTAACATACTTATCTTGACCTGATGAAAATCAAGGCTAATGATCTCTCCGTCTAACTCCATCTGCTCCCTATTGAAAGGCTGGTCACTCAAAGACAGCCATGTATACAGTACTTATCAATGGCCCCTGCCCTAAACCACAACACGGTTGCTCCAATTAAGCTAGTAGAAGGCAAACCTCAGTGTGGCTGGGTGGTGTTCAGCACAGAGAACATAGCAAACACTGACAAAGTAAACAAGATAGCCTTCTGGCTCCCACTGATGCTGAGGAAGAGAGAACTACTGGTACCTGAGTTCTATTTTATGTAACGTGTGTTTAGCCAAGGGTGAATGTATTTAGCATACCGAGGTGTCCACGTGTTTGAATTGAAGCTTTCAATGTTTGGAGTTTGGAAATGGTCAAATCACATACCACTGTCACCTGACTATCTAAAACACTATGTGGATTTAGTTGCTAATAGGTTAATAGCAACAGTTACCCGAACAGTGTAAAACAAGTTAAAATTCCTACAACAGCAAACTGGGATGTAGGCGTCCGTTCATTTACAAAAGTGTACAATGTAAGTGATACTACTGTCACGTAAACTGAAGAGCTATGTAGATATGTGCAGTGCTACCTGGTAAAAGATCTACAACATAAAAAGTGTCAATCAGTGCAGTTGGTAGAGTTGGCAAGTACAAGACAAGTCATCACCTGGATATGAGTAGAAAAACAGTCAATGTGCCGGTCAGTTTCTCCTTGTGTGAACAGTTTACACACACTGCAAAAAAAAAAAAAAAGAAAAAAAAAGAAAATGGACAAACGCATAGGTTTTATAAATGCTTCTCAAATACTTCTCATCATGGATATAAATGTTTTCTTAATTTTTCATATATTCATTCTTCTAAAGCTCTATGTCTATAATCCTATGGGTACAGTATCATACAACTGTAACAATAGTGTATCTGCTGGTGTTGAGCTCAAAAAGCATGCTGCTCTTTCCAATTCTCAATCTGATATGAAAAGTGGATCTGAACTTTTACACCATTAATCAGTGTGGATTATTCAATTCTGACCTTTTTCACTTTTACAATAAAACCAAATGAGATTATCTTCCTTTTCTTAAATGTTAGATTATAGAGGCAGAAGTTTTCGCACAAACACACACACACCCACACGCATACACACACACATAATATATGTGATGGCAAACAAGCACTCTTTTCTGCTCTGAAATGTGATTGTGTTTAGCCGTTACACCCCGCTCTTAATCTCAGTGAAAATAATGTTGTTTTTTCCCTCCCATCTAATCTTCCATGGCACTGCTTAATGCAGGTGGAAACAAAAACATGCAGAATTTAACACCTTATTCAATTCAGAATTGGCAAAATAGGAGGCCACGTCCTACTGTCACACACCTCATCATCTGCATCTGCAGAAAACACTTTCTGCTGTCGTCCCTTTCCACCAGACCAGGGTGTGGCCCTGGGGAAGAGGGGACTTAAGTGAGCCAAGTCCAGAGCAGCGGTTCTCATCGGCGAGGAATACTGCAGATGCCCAGGCAGTCAAATTGTAGCAAACAAAAAACCCAAAGCAAACACTTGCTGTTGTTTCCCTCTCTCATTTGTCTTTCTGAACGGGCCGTCCCAGGTCTCTCCCCAACCATGGTCTCTCATTCAACTGGCAGAACAGTCTCACAGACAGCCTGCAGAAAGGCTTATTGACGAGTAGTCTCTTTTTGGCTCATGTGTATAAAAAATCCTCAGTCAAAAAATGGGATAAACACAAAAACTGCACCCCTTGCTTGGAGCCAGGGCAGCGCTATATGGTTTTGCGCTTCCCCCCGTTCACAATTGGCCGAGCAAACTCTACAAAGTCGTCTATGAGGACAGGCCATGCCCCTATGGAGAGACAAAATAAGGTCAGTTACTACAGTGATTTTAATGCAATAGCCAAGTTCATTAAGTCAACTTCCCTGTGATGTAATAGTTAAAAAATAAAGCAGATGCCCTCTGCTGGCATGGTATCAGACCACATTAGAATCTTTTCTCCTTATATTCACTATCATTGACATGGAAATAATACAATACTATATGGCAAAACTGCAGTAAATACAGCAGACAAATAAATCTAACAGCCAGAAGTACCAGTATGTGTCAAATATGAGAGCCTGCGATCACGGGAGCTTAATGAGCTCACCTTCCTCGTCGTAGTTTGACATGTCATCGGCTATCATATTGCCGAAGTCCAGAAGCAGGTTCCAGGTGTCCTTAGGAATTGATCGCTTGTGATGTTCCTAACATACAGCACAGAAGTTTAACAGAGTTAACCTGAAGAACTGTCACTCAAATTCATAGCCAGATTCACATTCATTGTTCATAGAATAAACAATTGGGAAAAACTGTTCTGGGACCCACACTCACCAGTAGAAAGCGATTCCAGAGGTCTAAGAACTTGAAGCGACCAGTAAGAACCAGATTCCAGTAAGCAACCGCCATCTCCAGGTCTATACAGAATGGAGAGTAGAAGACCACAACACAAGGTATTAGTAATGTACATTCAAGTCTTACCACTGTGAGTGGAAGGTTATGACAAATTTGACAATTCCAAAGCAAGATGACCAACTTTGTAATGGTTGGTACAAGTTATGGCTGGCACATTTACTTAACTGTATATTGCAAAAATAATTATGTTAACCACCTGGTTAACATCTCTTGACCATGGTCAGTTCTAGCAGTTCAGGTAATTTTATTCAATGTTAAGGCTGTTTGGCTAGTAAAAGAAAACTAAATACATAGCATGCCAAGCTGTTAAGCTTCACTGTACTGATATACATATAATTATGTGACTCACATATATTTAATATTATATATTTAATATCTATAATAATTCAAATTATGATCGTTATATTTGTTTCTTCTTTTCACAGTGGTGCGGTCTACGTTGAAGTGTAGTGTTTAGCTGCTCCTAGTCCTACCCTTGTCTTTCCATTCACACTAGGTTTTTTTGTCTGTCTTTTCAAAACGTCTGCATCTCCAACACTTGACTTGACTCCTGCTCTGCATTTGATTCAATTGATAATTTCAATCCAATTTCTTTAGATATTGAATCAGCTTTGCAATGTTTCCTTCGTCCGTTTATCCCAAGTCTCCTTCCTTCCTTCGCTCTCGTTACAATTTGTCACAAACTACAGTATTTCTATACAGTATTTCTATTCATACTGATACAGTTACAAGAGTTAATTAATAATTATAGTTAAAGATACTGTGATAGAGAAAATGTGTCAAACATATATTGTACTCCAGTCTCCACGTGTAAATGCTCCGGCAGGGGTGCATGTTATTTGTGAAGCAACGAGGTAGGTAAACGATGCTTATGATCCACTATACCCTACCTATTTAACCCTTGCCTGGTAGTGTCAATGTGGGTTGACACCTCTAGTACGATATATCCACAATTAGTCACATTTACTTTCTTGTGGAAAGATGAGCAAATCTCACGTAAAATATATTTTCTATTTAAAGTAAACAGTCTAACTTTAAAATGTATTTTTAAAAGCAAAACATTCATGAGCACTGATTTTTTTTCTTTTCCAAAAATTGATTTAAAAATCAACTTTTTAAATCTAATTGCAGTAAGCAATATCTAGTGTCTTGGTTTTTTACTTTGCACACTATTGTGATGGGTGAGAAGACCACTTTGTTTTTGCAGCAACCACCAGCATTGTTTCTTTTTTTTTAATCATTAAATACAGTGGTATTTCTTGCACTTTCTTTCTACTTGTAGGCTTACCTAAGCCCTTCTGGCCTGGATTCTTAGCGAAGTTGAAGGTGAATTGATAGAAGTCCTTAAACTTCCCTGTGTCTTTCAGTTCTTGCTCTAGTCTGGGGAGGATTGCCTTCAGTTTCTCTGGACTGTCACAGCTGGAGAACAGACACACATCACATGGAACACAAAATCAAACTTAACAAAATTCCAATGCTGCAAATTCACACAATGGACATTTGCAATCCTTCACAGCTACAAACCTTTAAATTAGTGATTAAAAATGTTCACTGAACTGGTCAATTTATGGATACAATAGAAGCTTTAGTTATCACTACCCTTTTGACTGGCTTCCCTATTTTGGTTGTGTTACATTGTGATGTTTGTGAGCTTGTAGATCCGCAATTTTCACTATTCGTATGGCATAAGTGGTTAAATGCAACAGTGAGTTTGTTGCAAGGCTACAACATCCCTTGCTACTCACCCTAGCTCAGCCATGCCATCCAGGAACTCTTTCCTGCTGAACTCGCATTGCGTGGCAGCTCGAAACTTCCATGCCACCACCAGAACGCTCATGCTGGCTGGATCCAAGGTGAGGTCATCGCAGAACTGCTGGATCCCATCAATGCCTATCTTGCTCTCATCCTGGGGGTCTGTAAAGACAACAGAGGTGAGTTAATCAGATTAACCATAGAGTCCCTATTCTGGGGCCAACATTCTGCGGAAATAGCAGATGTACAAGTTGACAACGCATCGCACCGCAATGTATTGGGACCTCACATTGTTCATCTGCTCTACTATACAAGACAACAAACTGTAGATGTTTTTCTTTTTGGCGAGTAAAAAAATAGGTGTTAGTAGACAAGAAAAGTTGCATGTTCTAATCTCTACATTTGTCTTTCGGAGTTGGTTAGCTCTAGCGATTCAGGGACTGGAGCCAGGCTAGGTGAGCTCAGCTCTGAAACATGAGCTTCTGTTTGCCACTAGAGCTTGCCTTTGTATCTGTTGTAGAGCTGCTCCAGCTTCTTGCGATCCACAGAGGTTTTCATGGATTCTTTATAATAGAGGTCTGGGTTTTGGAAGTAGTTGTCTGTGGCAACTTCTAGTTTCCAGTCATTCTGTGTCAGGCAGTACACGGCTGTCCTCTCCCCTGCCTGCGTGAAGGACATGAACTGCCGAACCTTGTCCTTCTGCGATGACTTCAGCTTATGCTGCAAGTAACAAACCAAAGGGTGCACACATTAATTCATTGCAATGCGTGCCAATACAATACATGCCTCTAAACTTGCAGATGGTTTGATCAAAAAATACTTCTATATATTTTCAAACATCTTTACAGCAAACTTGTTGCTATGATCATCCTCAGCACAGACGGATCTGTATTATTGTATATCTATCCTACTGCGTAATTGCAAGCTAGCTAGATTTGAATAAAATGTGCTCAATTCAATAAACACACACTCCACTACAGCAGAAACACATCATGAACATACTACAAGTACATAGTATCACAGTGGTTCAAATAATAATGTACATTATGTGTATTAAGTGTCTGTCTACACGTAATCCAATGTTTCACTTGATATATTTCACTTACTATACACTCTGTGTATCGTAAGATCAGTCAAAGTCTATAATTGTTTACATTCCTTCAATCAACAAAACGTGTAAACTTCTGCACTCAAGCCACACGCTATATAATCGCAGTATATTAAAGAACAATTCCATGACAGCATTTGCCACCCGCGCATGCGGTTCCGTTTGTTTACCAGAAACTGAATACACGGATCTATATGGGTGCTATAATAATACATTCAAATCTGTACGTCTATATATGTGGAGGATTGCAGTCCAGTCGAGACCTGACCCACCCGCCGCGGTACGTGGTGGATGTTGTGGATCAAACAATTCACAGAGACAAGCTAGTCTGTCGCGACCCATGCAGTTACCAGAGCAGAGCAGGGGTGTGTGTGAGCAGTCTTAACCCGGGCACGGCACGGCACGGCACAGTCCAGTCCAGGGCAGGCAGACACCAAAAAGGGAAAGGTACGTGGCCCCACGGGCTCAAAATACCAACAACTGACCTTCCATTTCCCTCATATATTCGACACAGTGAACCAGACATCATTTTGACAGACAGAGGACACACCGCCCTCCTTCATATTGGTGTCCCCCCCGTCACGCACACATATTCACTGTGGCCATTTGGTAACTGGTTTAACTGGGTTTTAAAATTTGGTCTGGGTTTTGTCATCTTTTATCTTTACCTACCATTTTATCACCCGCTGCTCTGTTTTGGCCAAGTTGATATCCAATTACTGTTGGTGCGCATGCGCGAGACACACTGCGCTACTAGAAGACACTTTGCATCGCGGGAATTGTAGTCCCATTGAATCTGTGATGATGCTACAACAAGGCCAAACTTGTTTTGGTTGCACTTTGCTTACAGTGTGAGTGTATGTGTGTGTTGAGACAACAACAGAGCACATTGGCTTATTGGTTATCAATTAAGCCACTGACAACTGACACTTACTTAATTCACATTAATGAATGCAGAGTTTACATTATGCACCACAGCATATCAATCATCTGTCAGTGAGTGTCACTGTCACCAAAGGCTTGATGTGTGTTCATAATCGGAGGTGTCTGTCTGTGACAGTTGGTCACTCGAACCATGACGTTTCTGGAGTGGACACTAAATGGACACGCACACATTCATCTCGCGATAATGCCAATGTTTACAGGCAGCACTTAAAATAGAGCCTGGGGGGAATCCACAAAAAAAACTACAACTCCCATATCAAAACAGCTATCTATGTTGTCTATGTTTCGGAAGTGGAGTTTAAGATGATATCATTAGTTTACGATTGTTTTGTGTCAACTCCGACTAAAAAACGTAGTATTCTTTTTTGTATAAACGCCACTCGAACCGTCCAGAGACTTATACGACGATCGAGGCGTACAGTCCATATAGTACTGTAAAGGAATGGTTGTGTCATTATAATTGGAGTCTGTGTCAACCCAGCTGTCTGACAGGCAGCTCTCGGGTGACGAGTTTTCTTTTCTTTTTTTTGTACTAGCAAAGACACAGCTAAAGATCAACAAAACAAGTTGAAATTTAAAACGCGCCCGTTTTATAGCTTATTATTCGCGAGAACATGATATTACTGTCAATGGTCAGTACGTTGTTTTTACTTACTTGAGTTGATATACAGACGTAGCTACCCAGTTATAGTTACCCACACAGACTGGAGCTAGCGGTCGAACTAAACATGAAGTTGTGATCGTCTGGCTTCAACTATGTGGCAGGGAGGGAGGAGGTCCAGGAGGGGGGGGTGCGGTGCTGCTGTGGCACAAGAGCATGATTGTTTGCTTCCTCATTCACAGTGACTGGAGCTCAGAGCCAAGCATTGCAGACATAAACAGGTAGGTAGCTACTACACTATACTAGCTATAACTATATAGTATTAACAGTTTAGTTTATATTATGCATCTGCCAAAGTCAATGCATGTATACGTGGTTCATTTCTAGGATATACAGTTTACTACTATGTTATTACATTCTGTGTTCACACGGGTCCTAAACTGCTCATTGTGATGTTGCCTGTGTTTGTTGGTTGAGGTAAGTACCTGTGGAATCGACTGTCGGCAAGATATGCTGAGTAAATGCATTCTAAACCCAGGGGACTTGTATTATTCAGTTAAGAACCTAACTTTAATTCAACTTTAATTCATGTGATATAATGTTTGTTTAATTATTCTCTTCAAGTAGTAGGATAGGCAATGTGTTGGCCTATAGACATGTACAAAGAAGTGGTTATGTGATTGAGTGATTGATTGATTGATTGATTGATTGAAAATATGAACAGTTTGTAGAATGAGTACATTTCAACAAAACTACAGTTCAATACAAAATCTAAGGATTAAAATTGCAGCCTCCCATAAGTGCTCGTTGAGAGCTGTTTTGAAGGAGTTTAGTTTAGGGATTCACATTTCTTTACGGCTGTTGCTAGGGCATTCACATTTTAGTGGCATAGGAGCGAAATTAGTTTAATTTAGTTTGAGCCGAATCGGTTTTGAACGTGATTTGTGAAACTCCCTCTGGTGTTGTGATCATGGACTTCGTTGACATCAATGAAGTATTTTGACAGGTACATGGGTATCTTAGGGTCATCAACCCTAAGCCATTCCAACCTATCAAAATTAGTGGGGTTAAGGTGGGTTCTGGGAGTTAGGCCAAGTAGTAGTCTGACCAGTTTGTTTTGGGATGTCTTGGGCCTTGTTTTAAGGGCATTTGAAGTGCTTTGGTACCATGAGGTGCATGTATAGCTGAAAAACCTGTATGAGCTCCTGGCTCCTGTTAGGGTCATCAAAGTATTTTTGCTGACCAGTGTGAAGTAGTATTACTGAGGAACTAATTAGGCTATAATGCTTTGCCTATGTCGTCCTAGACATGTACAAACAAGTTGAACTGAGAATGTGAGGTACTTACTATAAACAACTTAATTAGGACTACAACTTAGGACTAATGACTAATGTTGGTTGCACTGTGTGTGTGTGTGTGTGTGTGTGTGTGTGTGTGTGTGTGTGTGTGTGTGTGTGTGTGTGTGTGTGTGTGTGTGTGTGTGTGTGTGTGTGTGTGTGTGTGTGTGTGCGCGGTTAGTCAGTGCTTGTGCACACGCATGTCACGTGCAGTG
>OOFJ01030522.1:0-10632 GCA_900323375.1 Benthosema glaciale
TAAACGCACACATGCACACACACACACACACACACACACACACACACACACACACACACACACACACACACACACATGAATCCTTGGTGCTGACAGTAACAGAGCTTCTGTAAATGGTGCATTTATATAGCGCTTTTATCCAAGGCGCTTTACATTGTGCATTACATTCACCCATTCATACACCTATGGTGGAGGAAACCATGCAAGGCACCAACCAGCACATTGGGAGCAATTCAGGAGTTCAGAGTCTTAATTGCTCAAGGACACTTTGACAATAACTCTGGGGGAGCCCGGGATTGAACTGGGAACCTGATGGTTCCCATTCGGCTGCTCTTCTAACCCTGAGCCACTGCCGCACCAGCTCTTTGTGAGCGCTGCGGATCCAGAGATAAACAATTCCATTGAATGGCGCTCTGTGTGTGGCCTAATGAACATCAAAAGGTGCATTCTTAAAATTAAAAATCTTAAAAAGATTCAGAATCACTGGTCTACACACACAAGCCCACGCGCCACACACATACACACGCACAGACACCCACACACACATGCACACTAACTTGATTTGCAGATGAGCAACGCTCCGATGAGTCCTGAGTTGGTGTCTCGGACCACATCAACCTGAGACGAGTAGGAGTAAGTGAGACACTCTGGGTCACTGATGGTGGGTCCATCTTTAGGGTTGATGTCCCACACATACTCATAGTATCCCCCAGGAGGAACCGCGTCATCATCCTTCTCTTGGCCTGCTGTGGAGTCATCATAACCTGCCCCTGGAAACAGAAAGACATACAGACATACAGACAGACAGACAGACAGAGAGTGAGAGGAAATTACAAGTCACAATTTAGGCATTAAGCAGATGTAAACGAGGTAAACACAGCATAGAGACTCTAGCTTAGCCTGGCTAATAAGCCAGACTAATATCACACTGTCGTGGTATATTAGTCTGGGAAAGCTGTTTCCCGGGGGAAATTGCTGGTACTGTACCAAAGCCCGCCCATATTTGCATACCGTGCCCCAATTGGTCAAACTTTCCACCCCAATTCTCTGGAGTAAGAAGTGGGGTAATATTAAAGCGCAAATAACATGCATTTTAAAGTTATTTCTAATGGTTTGAGCCTCAGTCACCACTCTGTTATAACCAGTCCTTATAACCAGGAAAATCAACAATGGTGGACATTGTAAACAAAGTGGAAATTAAATTTTGGAACTGAAGACTGAAGAAGAGGAGGAATTATACAAAGTGGGGTACATTGATGACATCACGATGAGGACAAAAACAAATGAGCTGTTTCTGAGAGCAATTTCCATTAAAGCTTCTATATGATATGAAAGCCTGATTGTTCAACATTGGTTATTTGTGTTGATAGATAACACACATGGGAGCACCAAAAACACAAAAGAAATTGAACATTTTGAATTTCATGTTATAGGTCCTTTAAGCTTGCCCAGACTGTAATCCGCCGGCAGGCAATTGTTTTTTTTCCAACGGCTGATTCGCATCTGGCTTTAGCCAGGCTAAGGTACGCTGTCATTAGTCTTAACATAATATTAAAAAACCTGTACATTGTTGTAACCTGGCATCTGTCTAAATTACATGCTATCTAAATAAATGTTAACCTTTGCATAAGACTGCATCGCCATCAAGGCTATAGGGCAAGTGCTACTGGGCAGTGTTGACAGATTCAGTCATTATAACAGCTTTGGCACTGCAACCAGTAAATTGGGATTAAAAAAAATTATAGACCCCCCCCCGCGCCTAAAATGAAATAGGGACCTCAGATTGAAAGTCGTTAAAGGGGAAGGAAGCACTAACTCACACAGTGTGTGAACTGAATCCCATCACATCGCCGGACATGCCGAGTGGCGTTTTTCCCTGATTACTGTTAATCATGGTATTAGAATCTAGCCCTGGCCAGGAAGATGGCAGCTGGTTTACAGTAATGTACTGTAATGATGGCATTAGAGCAAAAGCTTTTAAGCTGGGATATTATGCTCCCATAGTAGCATCAATGCTAATTCTTTCTGTAAAAGGTGTTAACCTAACAGACCCTGTGAGAACACGACATAAGGCTACACTAGTGTATATTTGCTGGCTATGGTGTTTTCCCCACCTTGAAATGTGATATTTGGGAATTGAAAATATTATCTAATTAAGAATTTGTATGAATATGAAAAAGGTATTTACTTTACACAGGTCCAATCACTTGATAGATTGATCTCAAGCCTTAAAAATCTCGAGTCTCTGAGCTCATGCCATGGTTAGTAAGTAGCCTTGGCAGGCAGTAAGTGGTTCCAGAGCCATGTGTTCAGGAGCCTATCTCTTTTTTCCGTAGCATGAGGCAGCTGTACAAGTACGTCCCCTCCCTGTACATGGCACTTATCCCAATTCAATCCAGTCCATACGTCCCCTCCCTGTACATGGCACTTATCCCAATCCGATCCAATCCAGTCCATGTTGCTATGTGTGCTAAACAAAACAAGAGACCTGAACATGCAGCTTCTCTCTCCCTTGGCCTCTGTTTGGGTCTGGTCTGGCAAAGGATTTGAATCTTCGTCTAAAACATGTGTTTTCGACATCTGACTGACTCATGATCTGGGACAATAAATAATACATTGCCTTGTTCCTGCTGACTCGCCAAACAACAAGAATTTCACATTAAAAAGACATACGTGAGTCAAAGATTGACTCAAGAAAGTGAAAGTCTGGACGGCTGTTGACTCATCAATGGCAAAGTAAAATAGGGCCTATCTAAAAATATATAAAATGAGTCAAATTCGGAAGGAGGTGTTCTCACCTTCAGACTGCTTCCAGTAGGTCACTCCAACTGGGCTGATGCTATAGGACTGCGAAGCCAAGTTCTTAAAGTGGACCACCACTCTCTCACCAGCCTGGGCATGAATCACTGGGCCCTGGATACCTGCAACAACAACAACAACAACACACATTTTAAAGATTAGTGTGTGTTGTGCATGTCCAGAACTCGGTTCAAAACAGAGAGACAGCGAGATCGACATCGTCGGCCCCTCCTAGAGGAACATTGTGTAAATGAGACTGAGGGTTTTAACTTTTACTTTTCATGTAAACGTTCCCTGGGTCTACATTACAAAGCTGGTTTGCCATCTGCGAAGAAGCTCCAGATTTCACATTTCCATTACACTGTACCATAGCTCAGGACTCAGCTTTAATGTGGAAGAATAAAAGCTACTGTATGCATTTAACTCATTGGACATTACTATACAGTACATAATTCTGCTCTTATATAGAAATAGGATATAAGCATAGGGTGACCAGATCCAAACTGTTCATTTGAGGGACAGAAGTATTGCATGTGTGGGACAAGTGGGGAAACGGGACAAAATTAAAATATAGCAAAAATAGCCGATCTACAAGCTGAAAACGCGTCACAGTGCGACACGTTTTCAGCTTGTAGATCGGCTATTTTTGATATGACAGTACATGCAATGTGGCCCCTCTGGAGTGAGTGTGGAAATATAGTGGCCCTCTCCATCTTCAAAGTTGCCCACCACTGCTTTAGCCTATAGGGGAATATTTATTTATGTTATTTTAACAGACTTAAAAACACATCTAGTAGGAAAAGAGACAATAAGAGAGCTTTACAATAGAAAGCCAACTATTAGGGGACTAATTATTAGGGCATTTGAACACTGATGCCTGCCAACCACAAAGTGGAACAGGGTCTCAATTTGTGGGATGCCTGAAACTGAAAAGTCTTGGAAATGAGGGACTGTCCCACACAAAGAGGGACATCTGGTCACCCTATATATAAGCATAGCTGTAGTAGTAGTAGTAGTAGTAGTAGTAGTAGTAGTAGTAGACCAACTGTACCTGCCCAAGCAGGCCTGGGTTTGGGGATGGTGTAGGTAGAATCTGTATACTCCCGATAAACAGCTTTGACATATTTTTGAGGAGTATCCTTGGTCCTGCTCCTAAAAATAAATACAAATTAAATGATATATAATCATTATCATAGTTCAATAAAGTAAATGAAAACTATCACAGATATACAGGGTTTGAACAGACATACATGCTGGTGCTATAAATCAATCGGAGGTGGGAAAAGCACTCAACCCACGTACTTGAGTCAAAGTAGCCTATACTCCTGGTCAAATATTACTCTTTAAATATACATTTATATAATATACAGGTATATAAGTGCTTTTAAAAATTCTAAGTTGAAGTATTAAATTGTACAAATTACATATTTTATTATTATCAATGCATTACAGCCAAAATTCAAAGATTTCACAGGCTCGCAGTGTGTCGTGATCTTGTAGATTTGCTATTTTCATTATATGAAATAGGGATGTAGTGGTTCATTAACTTTTCCCCTTCCTGAAATGTACTGGAGTCAAAAGTAGGCTACAATTTAAATGTAGTGGAGTGAATAACGTAAGTGTCCGAAGAAAATAAGTTAAGTATGCTAGATACTTTTTTCTTTCTTCATGTCTTTTTTTACTTATTGTAACCTATTGCACTATTGCAGCCTACTTATTGCCCTACCATAACTCAAGGTTCAAGGTTCACTTTATTTTGTCTTAATAGGAGACTTTTTTTGGTAAATGTCGGCTACTTTCTTAAGGTCCACCATATGGCGAGAACAGAAGAACAATAACATTATATGAAGTTTGAAACATTTACCTTTGGTCAGGCACTGTGTCAGCAGTGTCCAGGTGGATATAGTCCCATCCGATTTCCACAGCAGCTATGTAGAACTCCCTTATAGCTGATGGGGGCTGCAGCGCTCCTCCAAGCGCACTGAAGAGTGGCAGCAGCAGCAGCAGTGGAAGTAGCGCTCTCATCGCAATGTGCACACCTGTTGTCTTCTTTTCACTTCTCTGCTACTGTGCGAGAGGCGAGAAATATTTAAAGGAATCGTCTGACGCGCTACAGCGGGCGGGAGAGAGATGGAGTATTAAGTGGGGGCGTGTGCTCATGTTGTGTGTCATCATGAGTTACAGGGGCAGAGTAGAGACTCAGAGAGGCAGAGAGAGAGAGACGGAAAGAGAGAGAGAGAGAAAATAGGAAACTAGAGGCTTATCCGTTGTACTCCCAGAGTCCCAGCATTTCACCACATCCTGCATTAATGCACTCTCTATAGTCTATACTCCTATCAAAACATAGTTTTGGGATGATATCAAACAAAAGGAAATGAAAAATACCATTAAGACATTTTTGTGGCACTGTAGCCTAGACATAAACCAATATAATATACAGGGTTTATTTCACCTGGCTTCATCGCCCCCTTGTGATGAATATGAACTGCTGCAGAAATTCAGCAGTTGTTATCGGACTAATGCAGATGAACCATAGAGAGGAACAAATTTTTTTTAACTGAGTGACAACGGCCATGCTTTTAATAATTAAAAGCTAAATTAATTGATAAAGCAACATGTTTTGACCAAAAACAATATAGTATAGTTTGTTTAGCAATGGAATAAGGTACAAGTAGGCTACACTGACCAGTTATAAAGTTGTCGATGGAATAACAAAATACACAATAGCTGCAATTTTGATTTCTTTTTAATGAAAACTAGAAAAGTACTAGCATTTACTAGCATTTCGATCAAAAGGAAACACACTTACAAAACAGACCATTTGGTATAAAAGCAATTTAACAAATTAAAACAAAATGTAACCAAGCAAGCAAAATACTTTCATAAATTAAAATAGGTTTAGAAAACAGTAGTCAGGTTAACAGCAGGGCTCAAATAATTATTTAAATAAAAAGATACATCTCCCTTTTTCTAAAGGAATTGTCTGGGTTGCCTTGTACCAAAATATAACAACGTTGAAGCAATACTTTACATTCAGTATCCTGTGGGAAAACACAAAGTAAGCTGAGAGCATATCTTTGGATTTTGAATCCAAGTTAAACTTTACAGTTTACACATATGCCTACATTATTGTATAGTTGTCCTGAGGTATGATGAATGATATACTTGATTAATTAAAATGACAGACAAAAAAGTATATAATCATTATACCCATATTCAAAGTAATAGCAAAAGCAAAGTAATAGCAAAATGTGCTAAATGTGCCAACCCCCTTGGTTGCCACTTTTCTGGCTTGCTGTTATACTTATAATTATGTATCAATTACATAATGAAATGCAACATGTTAGGTTAGGGAGAGATGGAAAGCAATAGCACAATTATTTTACCTTTTGTCAAGAGCGCCTCATATTTGACACTTAATACCGTTCACAGAGGGGCTTGTGATTTTTTTTTAGCAAGCTAACACTCACAAACTATATCACCATGACAACTATTTACGAGCAGATCAATAAGACATAATTGCACTCATAGTGCTTCACTGTGTGTGTGTGTGTGTGTCTGTGTGTGGCAGTCTTCTGCGGAGTGAACAAGATGCAGGTTGTTTTCCTGAGTTTTAGGCAGGCAGAGACAAGAATATACTCAAATATACTTAAAAACCTAAATGTACTGTATGTGTAAATTATATTCTTCAAAAGACAACGAAGAGCGCATGTACTTTGTGTAAATTGTAAATTGTACTTTTACAAAATTGTCTGCGTACACTAAAAGTGAGTACACACAATACCCACTGGGAAAAAAGTGGGCATTCGGTAACGGCGCATATACCTTCGTATAGCCTCCACTACACCACAGCGTGTAAAAATATAGTATACATACAATACTGTCAAATGTTATATCTTAACATTTTTATATCATAAAAACTAAAAAAAACTAAAAAAAAAAACTAGTATTTTTATAAAACAGAATGTAGTCACAGTGAGTTGACTTCAATGATCTGTTGCAGGATATTGTCTACGTCAGAGGAGTCCACGCTGACGCCAGCCAGGTCCACTTGGGGCAGCAGGGCAGAGAGGAGGGACACCACGTTGGCTCGGATACCTCGCAGCTTCTCTTGCACCAGGCTGGGGGGTGGGAGAGAGAGAGAGAGACACAGACATTTAGCCACTTAACCCATTTAGACGATTCTACAAATGCCCTCTAAATCCTGAAGGCATTTGTTTCTGAAAACCCTATGTTTCTGTGTCAGTGGTGTTCAAACTATTTAATGTCAAGGAGCCCCAGAAAGCCCCACAGAATAAGATGGTCTCATTTAGCATCAGAGCGCATTCAATGTGTATTATGTATTAATTAATATGTGTACAGTAGTAGATTAGAATACATACTTGATATTTGCTGCCGTGTTGGTGGAGCCATCTCCAGCTCTCTTTTCTTTTTTGCTTCTGGCCTGTTCAGATGATTCCTTCTGCCCAGACACTGCCTCTGGTCCCTGGGTTGTCCCTACCCATGGCCCTGGAGCCTGAGCCTGGCCTGTGGAGCTCTCGCTCTGGAGAATTAAAGAGAATGACTGTTAAAGAGAAGTGCTGTCGAGTAAGCAAGCTATGAAGCAAAGCAATGAAGCTTTGAACAGCAATACATTTTTAAAAATAACCTAAAAGTAAGTGTAGTAAAGTGCAGACATTATAAACTGTTAAACCAAGGAATGTGAATTTCTCTGTTTTTTTTGTAATCATTACTCAGGTAAAGGACCTTTGGTTAAATGAGGTCATGTGTTCTGTTTTGTATTGTAATGTACTTTTAATGTATTAATCTGTGAGAGGAGTCAGGACCTCAATTGAAAATAAATCCCAGGACTTAATGCACTTAGGTTTTTAGGACTTTTTTCTGTCTTTCCCTTCATTCTGTGTGGACGCACACATGAGTGTGACATCACAGATGATCAGGAGTCAAACTAGTTTATCCAGTTTAATTGGCATGCTAATGAGTGACAGGCTTAATTAGGTTTCATTCAATAGGCAAGGGAAAACATTTAAATACTGGAATTGAAGTTACAGTATATGACCATGTGTCCTGTGCTTCTATTCTTAGACCTGGATGTACTGAGTACAGCCTGTGATGATCACCTCACTCACCTCTGCTCGGCAACCGTCCAATCTGGTCGCCGTGGATACGGTTGGCGTCTCCGCCCCTCGCGGTGGCTTCCCAGTGGCAGGAATGTCAGTTGTCATGGTTCCCTGGGACGTTGTTGTCTTCTTGACCTGAATACCCAGTTGCTTACGGATTCTCTTAGCTTCCTTCTCGATTGCAGCCAGCCTCTGAGCTAACATCTCTTTGTCGCCACCCTCTGGAGGCACCGCTGGTTGTTGACTTGGTAGAGATGCCACCATGGTCTGGGTGGATACAGAACACTGGGGACGGGTAATACTTGATTTATTCTGAGCAGTGACAGCTCCGCTGGGAGCTTGCTGCGTGGCGTTGTCCTGTGGCAACCTCTGGGGCTGGTTGGCTTCCTTCACAGGGTGCAACTCTACTGCCATGGCCTCTGGTACAGACTGCTGCTCGTCCAAAGAACGTGCTCTCTTCTCCAGGCCATTGGGGGGCCATGTTGGTTTCCTTTTATGGCTATAAGGAACACAGGTTTAGTCAGGTGGTGTTGTGTACTTCTGCACGTTTGTCTCAATAAATATGGTCATAAATAAATGTAATAAATAAATGTGGTCATTCAGATCCGGGTTACTGTGTCAATGCATGTCAATCAATGCCAAACCAGATTCATATGAGTGTGAAATTCTACAGAGTAGAGCCTGACCAAAATATCTGATATCACAGTCATTATTTTACTTTTGTCCGGTATTGGCAATTAAGCAGCGGATGTGTTCTGATTTTAAAACACTTTAAACCTGCCATCTTTATTTCGGGCAAAATATTTCAAAAGTTAAAAAAAATGTTGAATGAACTATGACAAGCACAGTACATAAGTACAAGCTCACACATTGTGAACGTTTTGTTTATTTTGTATTATTATTTGTACATTGTTTTAAGTTGTAAATGTTCTCAAATAGAAACATGACTCAAATCTAGGTTTTGTGTAGAACAAGTGAGTAGAACAAAAATATCCATCAAATTGGGAATAGATTTGGATTGGCATCTGACCTAGAAATCGGTCGAGGTCTACTACAGAGCATGCCTAAATGCAATATTCGCCATACCTTAATATTTCTTTGTCCGCTTCTTTCTGCGGCAGGATCCTGCTTTCTGCCTGCTTAGGTACCGGTACGTAGTTTGGAGGGCGTCTCAGCTCTGTGTAGGTCTTTCCTACTATTCGTCCTACTATGCGGGGCTGTGCCTCGATGTGTGTTTGCTCTTGGGTGATCGTTGCTTTGAGTGTGTGCAGTAACTCTGTGTGTGTGATTACTGATGTCAGTATCTGCTGTGTGTCCACATCATTCCCGACGTCCGTGGCCTGGTATTCTGAACGGGCAAGTTGGGCGTCCAGCCGCGTTTGATCCGGTGTCAGTGTGTCCTTGCCAGCTGTGTGTGAGGCACGATGTGCAGGTGGTGCAGGTGCACTCATTACAGGGTGGACATGGGGTTTATTTTTTGGGGGGTACTGGAACACAAACCGGAAACACATGCATACAATTGTCAGTAAAACACAATTGTTGCAGCAACACTTGTATTTATTCTCTGTCTAATGAAGATGTTGTAAAGTGCTAGAGCTAGACTGTGAGTTTGATATTAGACATGACATGACATTAGCATATTTTTACTTACCTCTAATGTTTTATCACGTTTTTTGGATTGCTCCCTATAAAAGAAAACATAACAAAGGTCATAATTTGTATCATATCCTAATTTGTGGTTGTGGATATGTGGTTAAGTCAAAACTAGATTCAAGCACCACATAGATGTGTTTTGTTTTTGCATGCATGAGGTGTAAGTAGAGCGGCTTTCACACAGGCACAGCAACCCTGGCCTAAACTAGACATTGCCTTGTATGTTTTAAACATATATTTTATGGTCTTTTCTGAATTTCCCCCCCAATTTAGTAATTATGCCAAGTCCCCCCGTGAACATAACCCATTCCTCATTGGGACCAATTTGGATGCACCATGGAGGATTCGACCACCCTGCAAACCTGGGTGCCTAAATGTCTAAATCTGTTCTAGCAGACATACAACAGACGTGTCACTGCCAGCTCCCTACTAGTACAAAGTCGGTGTAATGTCTGATTGCGCCCCACACACGCAATGTGTGAATAGACCAGATCAGTGGTTTGGCAAATGTACAGTACCACAATTACAGGCACATACAGTACGTACACTTTTGCTTGTGCATAGCGTGACAGTTACAACAGTCTATCCATGTGTTGCACGCACGCACGCACGCACGCACACAAAAACACCCGCCCTGTGCATTGTGTACTGACTTAGTAGTTAAAGGAAATAAGGAATGGGACTTTACTGTTTCTTTAAGCTCTTTTGGTAGCTTGGTGTTATCGAATCGCCTTCGTCCGTTTCTTCTGGTGTGGAACAGCTCCTAAAAAACAAACCACAGCTGTGCTTAGTACATAGTGCTGTTATCTCTGGCTTAGTTCAAGGACTTGCAAACTGGCGTCCCTATTTTGGGCATGTCATCAAAACGCACACACGCACGCACGCACGCACGCGCACACACACACACACACACACACACACGTGCAGTAACATATACTCCAATGTTGACTAAATCTTGCCTAACATCATGCCAGGATTGAAACCACACCCATGCAAGCATGCATGTACTGTAGGACGGTGTCCACACACACACAACCCATTCACTGCAGTGTTTTCCAAA
>OOFJ01030533.1:7982-19942 GCA_900323375.1 Benthosema glaciale
GTGTCCCTGCCCTGCTGACTGGCCTGAATATTTCAGCATACAGCAAAATTTAACAAAATGCTCCGCTGTCAGCTCACATCACATTGCACCAAGCATGAGGACCACTCCCTTTGTGTTTTTGTGTGTGCGTGCGTGCGTGCGCGTTTGTGTGTTTGTGTGTGTGCGTGCGTGCGACGTGCGTGTCAGACAGATGACAGACAGACAGCGTTAACAACAACTTGAATTAAAGTTTGTGCAGACAGAGGAGCTCCATTTAGAGCCTGAGGCATATATGGCGAGATTTCTCAGTTTACATGATCTGTATCCTCAACTGGAGTTCAAAGACACCAGTTCTACAAACAGCGTGCTCCTGTAACTCTATTTTCACCAGCATGCAGGACCAAATGCAGCTCCTGCAATTTTAATCTCCGTTCTGCTGCTTGTGGAAGGAAGGCACAGCACAAAGACTGAGCTATACACAAACATAATCTTCCGGTATATGTGGCTCAATGATGTGAGTCATTCCAGTGTGACTGCTGATGAAATAGTAATGCCTACTAATATTTAATGTAGTCCAGTAGCCATATATTATACAGCAGCGATATAGTCTGCGAATGAACCACTTTCAAGGAAAAACAATAGAACAACACGCACATCCAAGACTAAATGCCAGGTGCTGGGCCGAAATTAATAATAATAAAGAAAATAAGGTCCGCTCGCCTGACTGGGCTCCTGAAGCTCAAAATGTATTTCTCGCCACAGGGACATGACGATTCGAGCCAAGAGGCTCTTCATCAGCCTCTTGGCTCAAAACGTCATGTCCCTGTGGTGAGAATTACATTTTGAGCGATTTAGGACATGCCGTTGTAGCTAAAATTCTCAGAAATGGCCTATACGTCCATATTCGCATCGTATAGGCCATGGGCTGCACATCGACAACAGCTGATTTACAAGCTCACATGCTGCCAAGCAAGAGGTTAACATTTTGTAACATACAGAACCACCCTGAAAGTCACCTTTCCTGCTGCGCGCGGGGCAGCGACATCCTACTTCCTGCCCCAAAGTGCCATTTAGGGGAGATGACAAGGACAGGCCAGAGATGGCTCCTTCCAGCGGCAGGCTGCCTGGACCTGATAAAGACACGTAATTACACAGCTCCATTTATCTCCCTATGCCAATCCCATCTCCACCTGATGACATTAGGAACATTCCGTGACCAAAACCCCGCTTCAATTTCAGATAACATTGTCTCCACGCTTCCATTCAGCAGTTCCCTGAACCTGCAAAAATTCTCATAGATGAGATGACAGAGTCCTCACATTGTCAGGATGGATGAGAATGGATGGCTAACCTTCGGAAATGAGCAGGGAGATGAAGAGACCTCGTCGTCGTCGTCATCATCCCTGCAGCTATGCATTATTCGTGGGCTCACCATGAGTCAAATGATCTTCGTTGATGATTTAGGGTTGAAACCTATAAATACGTTTCTGCTTGTCTGTGTTTCTCCCACACAATATATTACCATTACTGAAGTAATGTAAATTGTCTGATTTACTGTACAAGTAGAGTGTTGTGAGCTTGTATAAGCCAATGTATAAAATAGGGTTTCATTGGTTAAGACGGCAATGGCACTGATTTGTGTGAATGCATTTTAGCAGTAATCATATTCCTTATCCGAGCAGACCAAATGTCTCTCCTGTACCGCGTTGTACTGAAATGAAGCACGTCTAGCAACCTACATGGGTACATAACCTATTGTCACATGCACATACCTACAGTATTGTCACACATTACAGTAGTGTTCATTATTGCTTTAAACTAGAACCATCCTCAATTCAAATGGATAGACCGTGTATGCCAGCTCTGGCACTTAAACACAAAACAATCACAAGCCAACTGTGATTTGCTGATAGGGACTGAATGAGAATTGATTTGAGTCCCGCTGTGAAGCAAATTGGGGAGACTATAGGCCTTTACAGTCCTCACCCCCAAATCTACTCCCAGCCATCTCCTATGGAGCAAGACAATTCAAATTCCACGCCAATTCTTGAAAAATGTCCACTGGCATTTCAGTTTTGTCTCCCTGGAGCTGGAGACTTTACAGGGGTCTTTGGGGAAAAGTCACAGAAGGAAAGCAGGGTCTATCTGCGGCCATATGGGCCTCTGCGTCTCTCTAAATGTCATGGACAGAGATGGAAATGTACAGTAAAGCTCAAAGACATGGCCAATTCTCCTAGCTCTGTAAATCAACCAGACACATGCACGCGCGCAAACACACAACGCACACCCACACGCACGCACCCTTGAGGGGGGTTCAGTCCATACTACTGTCTATACTTAACTCAATCAGTCATGGATTTAGATGTGGGATATGGAAACTCGATCACCGGTCAATTAATGAACTTTCGACTGTCACCTTCAGCACTGGGAAGTTGTAAAACATAATGGGGAGCCATAATGCTACGGAATGTAGAACCGCAATATGTTAACGTGTTCTTCCTGTGCAGTAACATGGTAGTTTCACTACCATGAACTGCATAATAGATTCCTCCTAAGCTCCCCATTTGTATTCATAGACTTTTAAAGAGCCTGTTACAGCATAGGCAATCATCAGGTATTCCTGACATATAAACTCAGCGGGTTCAAGAATCCTCTACATATTTCTAAGGGATCATTGAAAAAATGTCATTTCACAGAACGGTTAGGGACCTAAAATTCTACTTCTAAAACCAAGTTTCAAACCATCAATCAGATTAACGTTTTGAAATCATAAAGCTCTATTGGTATTATTATTGAACTCTTAGCCAGCCACCGTAAAGGGATAGTTCACAGTTTTTGAGTGGTGCAACCACTCCAAGGCCTGGCTTTGTCCCTATGTCCGTATGTCCATCCTTATGTCACTATGTTTAGAGTGCCAACTATGTTTAGAGTACCAACTATGTTTAGAGTACCAGCTATGTTTAGAGTACCAACAGGGGGCACTGTTTCACCAATGCACCACTCGTTGGTGTGATTTTTTTTACTTAAGTTGTATGAAATACTTGCCATTAATATAGTGGTTGCAACTGTAATTTTATTTATTGCCCGAGTACCATCATGGGAGTTCTACTCTCGTTTTGGTAAATATTACTTGAGGCAATCAATTAATACAGTTGCAACCACTATATTAATGGCAAGTGTTTCATACAACTTCAGTTCAGAAAAATCTGAACTATCCCTTAAATAATGGATGAAGCAGTAGTGGGGATGAGACTATGGTTTCTACAGCTGGTACAGTTGGTAACGGGATGCTCAGCTTGCACCATCAATTATGCAACAAAGACGGCCTCCTGTTTTCAACTACAAACACCGGATTTTGCTCAAGGTGTGAGTGTGTGTGCATGCATGCGTGCGTGCGTGCGTGTGTGTGCACGCACGCCTGAGTCTATTTGAGAAATTATTCGGCTGCAATCTCAGCACTCTGAGAAGCCATTCGGTAAAAGAGAAGAATCTGATTTGGCAGTTTTTCCAATTTCAATAACCTCAGATCTAAACAAATCAAGCGTCTCCCAAAAGACATCTACTGGTGGTTAGCAAATATTAGCTGTGTTCATAATCTCTGTATCACTTCCACACAAAAAAACAACACTTCTTTGTTTTAGGAGGAGTACAATGTACAGTAACACGGAAGTGCATTTCATCCGTGGGGCAGCAACTTGAGAGATTCTACCAAGCGAGGCTGGTAAACTCTGGAACCCTCATTCTCGTTCCCACTCCATGTGCTCCGGAGTCCGTACATTACTGACAGTGCTGTATATCACTGCGATCACTGTTGCTTCTGCTTTGTGTTCAACAGAGGCACATGCACCTTTGTGTGGTGGATTTCTTCTCACTACTACTCTGTGCCGGAAGGTTATAGGCCTGGACAGTTCTATAGGCAGAACTGTCTGAGGCAGTGGATGGTTGAGGCAGCGTCTCGTCAAGATGTGTGGGAATTCATAACTCTCCGAAGAAATGATGGGAAAACCACAAAAGGAGTATAGCACACACTACAAGAATTCAGGTCAGGCATGATTCTGCAGCTACCTCAACCATCAGCTCCAACATCTCGCCTATACTGTCCAGTACCGCTTTGAAACAGAGCATGCACATAAATAATTTACTGCTAAAATACTATACTTGGGACCCCAGTCAACACTGGGTCTACAAGCTCACAACACACTGTGTAGCAACATGTTGTGAGCTTGTAGATCTGCTATTTCCATTGAATTCACCTGTTTCTGCAGAATGTGCACCAATTATGCCATTATCCAGAATAGGGATGCTGGAGTTCATGTGGTTAATTCTACAATAGCAGGAAAAATAGAAAAACTATACAATCGCTAGACTGCGAAATTACCAAAATAGGGATGCTGTACAGTAGCCTTCACAATATCACTAACTGGTCCCATTTTAGGCCATGGATGAATCAGTTTGGGTGAAAAAGTGCAAGATTTGTCTGTATAGGTGGATTGTAGAGCTGTATGTGATAAACAGAAGGTGGAGGCAGACTGCGTCCCATGTCTTCAGGTCTGGCCCGGTCAGGTGTGAAATTAAACAGGAAACAGACATGGCCAAACACGATGTGCAGCGCACAACACAAGAAGAAGAAAGAAATGGGCCAGGCAATTCTGCATACATGTATAATCGACAAAAGACTCTCATTGTGGTTAAGATAATGAAGTGGTTTACTGGGGGACTCAGTGAATCATACAAAAATTAACTATGACCCAATAAATAGGGCGCATGACCAAACATATTCAGCTGTGGCTTATATGAAATGTGCAGAAATAACATTAAAGCAGTGGAAAATGCGATTTAGATGAATTTCTCAATAGCCAGTGATAGTCAGAAGCACAGCAGAGACATATGGAAAGAGTGAGACTGGAAATACAATAAATGTATAACAAATGCAGGTGAAAATACAAGTCAGCTACATGTCAGCAGTCAGCCACCCCCCCTCCCAACACACACACACGCACATGCAGTCATCAAAATTCACATACTATACAGTACTGAACCTGTGTGCGTGCGTGCGTGCGTGCGTGCGTGCGTGCGTGTGTGTGTGTTTGCTTTGCGTCTGACTGCGGTGTGTGCTTTATTTAGAGGAGAAGCTGGAGAATAATGCATTATTGAGATGCATTTTCATGGGCTGAAGGTCAGATTGTTAAGGGAAAGACACATTTGTGATTAAGATTTTATGTTTTCTTATTGTCTCCCGCGCTGCGCACTGAAATAGCCAATATCGCCCATATGATTGTTCCTATACTGTCAACACGATCAGAGACGTTTCTCACGAAAGGATGAGCGTGGGCAAATACGCAATGCGATTGCACCAAGAACCAGCTGCAGTTAGCTTGAGATTAAGTGGAACTGTCTCGGGTGGATTTGACAGGCTCATACGACTCGGTAAAAATCGATCATGACGAAGAAATAATTATGATTACAATCCCCATTAGAACGCCATAATTGATTTTTAAAGGGCCTCGAAAGATTTACACATACCCTGTGCCATGCAATTCTACTCTGATAACAAAGATTTCTGGACCAGCAGAACCCTAATGCAGGCTAATTAGATGATCAGTTTAAAGAAAGAAAAAAAATGATCCAGCAGCTTTAAAATAGAGCAAGCTCTATTTTAATGAGCTCTTTCCTCATAAAAGTAACACTGGCTTTCTCTTACGGCCTAATTGATATTTCATTAGAACCTTTCAATTTATGATTTTAATGGCGTGTCCTATCACAGCGTGAGGCAGGCAGGGTTGTTAGCAGGGCTGGCCTGAGGTTCCCATTGGATATATAGTCATCTACAATGTGCTGGAGATGGGCTCCAATAAAGAAGTGGGATTTATGTTTTCACCCTTTGGATACGGGTTTACTAGAAAATAGACTCATTAAACAGGGCTAGATGTTGCCATTCACACACACACGCACACGCGCACACGCACACACACACACACACACACACACACACACACACACCTGGATTTCATAGCGAAGAGGCAACTATATATCCTGCATCCTTGGTCATAACACTTGTCAATTAGACGCTTGCCTGAGAGCGAGTGCCACACATGGACAAATACACCACTCTCGCAACAGTCTCTCCTTCCTCTTCCCCCTCTCTCTTTTTTTTTCCCGTACTCTTCATTTCAAGAAGGACATGTCCTACTTGGCCTCATCGCGGCTGCACTCGCTCTCCTCTCGTTAAGGGATTCGGATGGTGTGCTGACAAGTGATGGCTCTGGAGGCCAGACATGACACGCGCTCCAGCTGCAAACCCCCATCACTTCCTCCTTACGGTTTGATGAATGCTATAATGGTGGCCGATCCAGAGCTTGTACGTACGCTGAAAGCAGCATCAGCGGCGGGCGGGACGGGATGGGATGGTGGGTGGGCCCCGTCGGCCGCGGGTTAGTAGTGTGCAGCGAGGGGGAAACTGTAGAACTACTTAATAGATTTGTCCTGCCAAAAGGAACCTCCTCTCTCCCCCTCCCCCTCCCCCTGCACCTGTCCTGAATCCCTGCCTGGACCACTTTACAATTTGTCACGAGCTCGTCTTTCGTCTCTCCTCACCGTCTCATTTGTGCTGCGGACACGGACACGCACCCTTAATGGCTTCACAGGCCATTATGGAGCGACGGGGGCTTGTCCACGTGGGCAGAGTGGGCATTTTGATGTTAAGTGGCAGGGGGAAAAAATACAGTGCAGCTTGACATTATTTCCGTCACTAACGTTAGTGGATTTATAAAACCGGACGAATGCTCCCTCAATTCAGTACAAGTCAAGACAAAGAAATAATAATAAAATAAATAAATAAATAAATAGAAGATCTGAGGCTGGCAGAGGCCATGGCTTGAAGTGCGTACACGTTGTATTTTAAAATTAAGAGTTACTGTAGGAGTGTGGTATACGTCGCTTATTGGATTCTTTGCAATGGGGAGTGGAGAACCAGGCATGGCAGAGTGGATTTGCTCTGATCAAAGGGATAGGACTTTGATGAATGCTATTCATTAGGCACACCCGAGTGGCTTTACAAGAAAGGACTAAGCGACACACGGAGAGGGAGGTAAAGAGACAGATGGATAGAGGCAAAGAGAGAGAGTGAAGGGGAGAGGGAGAGAGGTGCCACTATACACTGTGTACCTAAATGCCTCACAATATCCCAGCATGTAGCTCTTAAAGTCAACCCACCGTTCCTTAATCAGCCCAACTCCTTACATTTAACCTACATTCAAGTCCTGCAGTGACCACTGGGGGGAGACATCCCTCTTGTGAGTAAAACCTCCACCCACTCAAACTCAAAGCTTGCTTCATTCATACTGTGAGTGCACAATCTTCTGAGCCCTGGCCTGTAGCATATTCTGCAATCTAAAATAAGCATGTGCGGAGTGCAACATCTCAATCCGAAGACATAAATGAATCATGAAATGGCTGTTAATAATAACACAGCCACAAGGAGGGCATGGTCAGGTGTCCTGCCAACCAAGCTGACTGATTGCCTGAGTGATGGAGGCTGACGCGCGCAAAGCGAAGAGTGATAGATGAACTTATCCTCCACTCATTAATATCTGATCCTGGATTACAAGGGTTAAATCCATGCCCTGTGTCTCTTGGTGTTAAACCTATGCTCTTTCCTCACTCTTGGTGTCCACACGTGGACACAACATGCACACGTCACTGAATTGTACGGAAGAATCACGCTGTTTTCAGGTTCACATGAACCAAAGACAGATATGCCATGACTGATGGAACCCCAAACAACAACCTGTCTGTTGGGAGAAGCGAACAAATTGATTCAGCATGCGGTCTCGCTCTTCGCCGAAGAATATGGAAAGACTGCCAGTTGTCACAAGCCGTTTTCTGAAATACCTGAGATTCAATTCCAGAGATATAAAAACCAATTCAGGGGAATCACGTCCTAGGATATTACGTAGAGAAACCTGCAGCAAATGGCGCCTTTCAAATGTTATGTTTTCACAAGCCTGTCCCCCCATAGCCTGCTTCCCTTGCCTATGCAGTTCATTCAAATCAGAGTGACAGGCAATTAACTTCCCCAGGACCACTAATATATTACATATCAATTATGTGATAATGACTCATTAGACTCATTCAGAAGTGTTTGAAGCCCCAGGACTTGACGCAGAGTAAGCCAAGGAAACAGCATATCTGAACCTCTCTGAGTAACTGTTGCATATACCATCATTATAGTCCATATATAGTATAGTATGCCAGCAAAAAAGAGAAAGACTGAAAAAGTAATTTCCTTCTTCAACATGTAGCCTTTATGATGATGTTTTCACACAAAGACTTTTATACTCTTCATGATAAATGAAAGAATTGCATGTTGCATCCTGTGGAAATCTAGCCAACTACCGGTATTTGTGTCTGAAATGAGCATTTCATGGGGAGGGAATTATAGCTAGGATGAGAGTGTAAAACCGTAAAGAGATAAGAAATAGTTCAAAAGCTGCTGGGTTTTCTCTCATATCCCGCCTTAGAGGCCCATGCAGTCATTTGCACCATAAAGGTCCTCCGTTGCTTTTGAAAGGACTTCCTTTTATGACAAAAGGGAGGGTGTGAGGAGCCACCATGGAAGTATCTCATCCATTATGCTTTATGCCGATAATTAATGGAAGCATTGTTTCAGCCTTTCTTCTTAAAGAGCATCTCTAGAGTGATAAACCCCACATGCAAAATGCCGAAGTGATTTGGGGGTGAAGACCTGTGTGTGTGCATGCAATGCATGCCTGTGCTCCTGGTGGCGAAGCACTGTGTGTGCATGTGCTCCTGTGGGTGACGAAAAGGAAAGAACGACCAAATTGAGATGCGAGACGAGAGCTCTACTCTAATAAGCATTCCACTTCAGAGGTCAACAGAAGGGGATGAAGAAGACACTGGCGTGTCAATGCAGAGGCAACAAAATCCTTTTTCGTCTCTTGGTTCCACTCAAAGACCTTAATGTCATCAGAATACTGAGTATTTGAGAAGGTCATATGTCTCTGTAGTCAGTCTCATGAAGTCAGTATTACGTTATTTACTGTCAATTTACTATTCATCTCTTGATAAACATCTTTGGACTTTAATCAGAAACAAACACTGATATCTTGTAGTACCTGTTGGGGAATTGCTCAATTCATATTCTATACGACGTGTGTGCGGCTGAATGGCCTTGCCTTGACAATGAAAAGAATCAATCCCTAACAGGGAAGACGTTACAGAAAGACCTCGCTTTCCGCCATTTATACCTCATCAAGAATGCAGCAAGAACCTCTGCCAGCGTAGGAAGCTTGGAGTTCGTTCATCAACCCGTTTCATTGCTTCACAAAATGTAGCTGTATTGAAATGTCAGCCTGCTGGCTTAGCGGTCCAGGCACGTTCCACATACCTGTAGGCGCATGCCTGACAGCGTGTCGTGGGTTTGAATCCCGAGCCTGACAGCCTTTGCTGCGTGTCATTCCCATTCTCTCTCTCCCTGATTCCTGTCTATCTTCACTATGTCTTATCAGTAGGATAAAAGCACAAAACATACAGTATCTTAAAAGTAGGAGCACAAAAGCCCAAAGAATATCTTAAAAAAGAAGAAATGTGTTGTCCTTGTGAACACATGAAACATATAGACAGGAAACGGTTTAACACACACACACACACACACACACACACACACACACACACACACACACACACACACACACACACACACACACACACACAGGAATGAGAATGAAATGAAAGTGGAATGCCTCCGTTCTTCTCCAATAGGAAAAGAAATATGAAATCCTGCCAGTATAATTCAAAGAACACACCGAAGCAGTGGCAAAACATAGCGATAGGATAATACACCCGGTGAGGTGTCAAATAAAGTCCCAGTATGCCTCTACTGGGTTTTGGTTCCTTCGCTGCATGAGGCTTTCTGATTCCACACTGGGAAAGTGCATGCAGCCTCAGAGTCACGTCTGCAGATCGACGCTGAGACAGTGAAATCATCCAGGAAATCACCCTGCTCACCACAAAGAGATGTGATACTGACAATCTGAGCATACCGTATAGTATTACTGCCTGACTCGCACATGACAGAGAGATTTCACACACACGAGCAGAAAAAAATACATGAACTGGAAAAATGCTATAACTCATTAACCACTTATAAATATATCAAATGAGAAATGCTTAAACAGCCTATTCTTTAGTTTAAAATGTTGACATTTTTGGAATTATGAAAATATATTAAATGACGTGCCCAAAATAGGGAGACCAGGTTGAAAGTGGTTAAAACAAAGCATCTCATTAGCTAGGTGTATCTCGAGCCGAGGCGAGGCGCTTATCCAAGATCATGGCCAAGTGTGAATGACAGTAAGCAGTGTGTTAGTCTATGGCGACTCATCCAGATCACTAGATAGTCCCCTTCCAGTCCCATGCCTAAACCTCTGTTTGATGCCGAGGAGCTGAGCCATCCCTGCATTGTGTCTGCACACACTCATTGGACTGTAATCTCATATTGAGCGGTATAATCCACAGACTGAGCTGCTATAGAGAAAGCCCTCCTATACTCCTTTACTCAGCCGAGCCTAACTGTGATGGTTGGAGGGCTTTTACCGGGCTCCCCCTGCTCTGCTGACAGGGTCAATGAGTGGAGACACAGAGAGAGAGAGAGAGAGAGAGAGAGAGGGGTAATATCACACACAATGTCAGATTTCAGGGAGGGACACAAGGTTGAAGGAAGAAGCTGTAGGGAATTCTGATTAGGAGGCATTTGTTGTGCATTCAGCAGAAAAAGACACTGGGGGCCACACGCATGCGGTGCTGAAGATGCACGCACGTGTGCACACAAAAACAGGTGCACACACTGACATGCAGTGCGCTAGCACACAAAAGACGCATGTGCACGCATGCCCACACACACCCACTCACACGTATGCAGTTATGCACGTGCCGGTGCAGGCATTGCAAGGCATATGGCAGACTGACTGATTGACTTGTTACGCATGCATCATTCATAATTCTGACTGTCTGAGAAAAGAGATACATTCAACGAGGATACATTTCCTCACGTCAGCACTTTGTTGTAATTTCCGACGATGCTTGGAACACGCCACAGTTGGGTGGCAGGCTAAATTGCAGGAGGGAGTGGGGAGCATTACTTGAGGTAAGGTGCCTCGCTAGCTCTTAGACAGGGCTATTAGCACTGGAGTGCGCCCAGTGTTACGGAGGCCCCAAGGGAGCCAGTGGAGGGAGCGGCCCTAATGATGACAGGTACGACCGCTCTCTCCAGCCATACCGTGCTTGAGCTCAACTGAGCAGGCTAATGTAAGACACCAAATGCACAGATACATTTGTATGATGTCCATAAAGGCATTAAGGTACACAGCTAAAACGTTAATACAATGTAGAAATAAATTAGAACAATTCAACAGGCACAGCAGGTCTAGTAATCCATAAAATGCAGGTAAAACCAAAAATATGCCGGCTGGTTTGAAGGTGGAAAATTAAATCCCCAGTAAAATGAGTCCCTAGAACTTTAAGGCCCATAAGAACTAGCGTTGCAATGACACTAATAGCAATCCCTGACTCCAGTGCCCCAGAAGCCAGCTCACTTTGCCAGACAGTGAGCACACCTCACCTGCACCAGACTCACTCTCTCTCCCTCTGCCTTATCTCAATCACCCAGACATCAGCCCGCAACAAACAACCAGTAATCCTCTTAGCGTTGTAGCAAAACACTTCGGCAACAAACCAAAATCAAAATTACCTTGAAGGGAAGCAAAAACTCTCATGCCTTTTCATAAAGTACTGTATTATCTTTCCGGTTAACATAGTAGCATTGTGCATTTCTTTGGCTTTTGAAAATTAGATCAAAGGGAATCAGGATACTCAGACTCTGTGGAATATTCTTGGAAGCGGTGCAGTGTCTCTTGACTTGAGTTAATTTCATGGCGTAAAACAGAATACCAAATGTCTGTCAC
>OOFJ01030557.1:0-10307 GCA_900323375.1 Benthosema glaciale
CCCATGCTGCCCACACTCCGGGCTCCCTGGATACGGCCCTGCCCCTGGCAGGGTGGGGGCTCAGGTGGCGGAGGTAGGTCTGTGGTAAGGAAGAAAAACATAGTACTTAATAATGACATTAATATCGTATGCATGTGCATGTCATTAGTAAAATGCAAGCAAATAACAAAGAAAAAAATGGTGGTAGTAAATGTAAGAGAGAGAGCGAGAGCGAGAGAGAGAGAGAGAGAGAGACACACAGAGAGACAGAGAGATAGATAGAAATATTTTAAGAATAATCTAAGCAGTATCATGAGTAGAGGTCTCACCATCAGCACTAGGATCTCTCCGGTGGGGTGCTGTGCCCTGGCCTCTGGGTTTGCGGGTGGGCCGGGCAGCCCTCTGGTGGCCCAGGCTGTGTGTGCCCATTGTGCTGCCATCTGTTGAGAAGGGACTACTGGGTCGGGGTCTGTGGGACAGGCCTTTACCTGCAGGGAGGGAGAGGGAGGGAGAGAGAGAGAGAGAGAGAGAGACAGAGAGAGAGAGAGAGAGAGACAGTGACATACTGTGTGAGTAGCTTCGGATGAGAATAGCAGCGGGAAGGAGCAAGTGAATTATGAATGAAAGATGATACGAGTGGAGTCTCACAGGACTCTGAGAAAGGTGCAGTAAAAGAATCAAAAAGAAGAAAACCTGGATCAGAATAAAAGTTAAGAGCTTCGTAGGAAAGAGAACACGCACCAGTGTGAGCTATTGCCATGTGTAATTATTCCCTTCAACCCCAACAGGTTAGAGTGCAAAGCCAGGGTAGATGATAGAAACGCTAAGCCAAAGTAAAGGAGAGAGGGATAGAGAGAGAGGAGGGAGTGTGGCATCCACTGTCCAGCCACGTACAGTACAGTTTGTGCCATGCACAACCTGGGCACAGCGTCAAACCACAGCAGCAACACAGAGGGGAAATCACCAGCCAACTGTATGCAGGAAGACATCAGCCAAAAGACAACAGAGGATCGACTATCAGAGCAAAACAGAGGAGATCTTCATCTTCCAGAGGCAGAAGTTCCAGAGCGGCAGGTTGTGGTTTGCTAGGCTCTCTGCGCACACACACACACGCACGCACGCACGCACCCAGGCACGCACACACACGCGCACACACACACACGCGTCACAAACCTCTCTTGCTGAGGCTAGTCCCCTCCAGGCGGTAACCAGCCTTATCTGCAGCTGCCACCAGGGCCTGGGCAAAGCTGCAGTGTGTGAAGATGGAGCCATCGGAGGAACTGCCCAAACTGGACCTGTGGCTGGAGAAATTACGCTCGTCCTCTGAGGCCGAGCCCCAGCCGTTCACCATGGATCCTGTGGAACACCACAGCTACAATTTCAGCCAGCCTCTGCGTGTAAACCTATTATAGTCCAAGCTTCTCTCTCTCTGTGCGTGCGTGTGTGTGTGTGTGTTGATTTGTATATGGAGAGTTGTTTTACATCCAAACTTATGAAATATCAGCCTTTGGTGGAATGTATTTATGGCCTTGGTCAACTATTGTCCTTGTATTTGAAAGTCTGGGCCATGTTCACAAACATGTGCTTCGTGGCCTGCAATTGGGAGAACTGCAAAAGAAAGACAATAGCTGTCTCAGCTATTATGGGCAGTCTGTCTATCTGGAGAAGATGATGTGTCATTTATCCTTGACGGGCTAAGAGGGAAAAAGATCATCTGTACAGATGAGGAAAGCACAGTTTGAGGAAAGCACTTATCCTCTTAGCAGACCTTGTATTGAACAAACAAGGTCTACTAAGAGGATAAATCCAGAAAAGCACTAAGACTAAGTATGTTATCAATGCGCTATCCTCTGTGTTAATAACCTCTTCAATATTGCTTTCCCTAGCTAACTCTTGTCACTGATTTTATTGATTGTATTCCTTAGCCTTGTATTTTTTTCATAATAAAGTGTATGCTATTGTAACCTTCTTTTGATCATTATTATTATGTGTTGCGCCTTTTGTGCAGATCCAAATAAAATCATTCATGTCTGTACATGCATGCACATGTTTGCATGTTTCTGATTTTAAAACGTAAAAAAAAGAAAATCAGCCTTGTGTTATTTGAACTGTTGGATCCAATTCCATGGACTGCACATCAATATGAACATCTGCAGTGCTTTGAGGACATTTGGATGGAAGAAGCAGCTCTTTAATCTTACGACGATATACAACATTTTAGTCAAAAGTTGTTCTGTTTGCTGCAGGGCTTCGCTATTGGCAGGAATGAAGCACTTCTGTTTTGACCTGGCGTCTTTCAATGCACACACGCACGCACACGTAACGCTCAGACACATGACGTAAATTCTTCTTTCATTGTCAACGGCATTTAATGTTTGTGTTGGGACAAAAATACGTATTTGCTCAGACACTGATGACATAATTTCTCCATTCATTGTCAGTGGCATTTAACTCACTCACAACCGCCATCGCCTTTAATGCCTTTTTGCGTATGAACCTCGTTGCCGATGACGCCTTATCAAACCTTTTTTAATGTCAATTGATTACGGTGCTCAGCTGCATCCAGTTTACCCATGTAACACTCCCATTTCAATCCCGTGAATGAATCCGAATGGACCATTGCAGGTCCATTTGACCCAGACTGGTTAAAAACTATCAATTTAGCCTCCTGGACTCCTAGACCCCCCTCTATGGCACCTTGGGGGTACCCAAACCCCACGTTGAGAACCAGTGGTCTACTCTAAAGTGATATGACCATAAGTAGAGATATTGTTTGAATACAAAATCAATGTAGCTCAGTTATAGGTGAGTAAACAAGGACACTGGAAATATGTAACCCCATATATCTCTTTCAGGAGGATTAAAGCACATGGGGATAATGTCATAATGGAGAATTAATCAATACTTTAGCATCCCAGAAGTACCAAAGGATAATGGAAAACCCGACCAGATTGAGGCGGTTCCCGTAAGACTCACATAGTATATGCACAACTTCTTGTGGCTTTCTGCTTGTGAATCAGTGCTACTGTAAGTATGTCCTTATGTTCTCCGATTGTTTTCCCCCGCATGTAAAGAGCCAAGCCAGCACTTTAAATATAAAAGAATCAGTTTGCCAATAAAAATATGCCACTTTGGCAAGCGAGAGCACAGTACAGAGTCGGCTAATATGACAGCTTTCTGTGGGACTAGCTTGGCAGCCATTGCTAAAGTGGCAAATGCTCAACTGCACCACTCACATAACACGCGCATGCACACATGCACGCACGTTTGTGTTGGGACAATGACGTAAAACTGGCCATTCAGGCCATTTAGGTCAAAAAATTGTTACACTCAGCAAAGGTCAGTGAATACAAAAATAATTCTGGTGGTAAAAGCAGGCCAGCAGTTTTCAACACGGCCAGGTAGACAGCCAGTTCAGTGTACATCTCAGCTGAAACAATAAGAATGTCGTGCCTCTTTGGTGATGGCAGTCCTCCTCATTCAACACAATTGCTAACATTATTTGAAGCGGTCATGAGGCCGTCCTGTTGGGGGCACCGCTAAAGTACCTGCCCACCACCGTGCTGACTGGGGTTTGAAACATAGTCACTCACGACAGATACCCATTCAAAGCATTATCTCTTAGGGCACTACAAATATATCTACACATCCTGCAAGTTCACTTAAGAAATAAAACTAGTGTTGACTAATCATTAAATTATAAGTATAGCTCTTATTTTGAAGAGGAAGTCTGTTTCGGCTGTAGCCTACTTCCATGATAAACAGTTGTGTTTTCTTTCCCTAGGATAGCTGCAGTAAGGAACGCTTCACTGAGTGACAACCAATCACAAGCCGTAAAAAAACGCAGCTATCCTAGGGAAGAATAAAAAACTTGCTGCCGGCGAGGGAGGAGCTACAGAATGTAAACATTAGAAGTGATGGTGGTGGTGGTGGATTAAATCCATGCTTTTAGCCAAAGTTTATATATTTACCATATGAAAGCTATGCTGCACATCTTTGACTACAATGTATTGTACACACTTTGGAATATACGTGATATAAACACGGTCGAAGTGGATCCTCTGCGGCGGCGGCAGCCAGCAATTATAGGTGAGTAATTCATTGTAAAAGTATCACGCTGGTAAAATCATTAGCAGCAGCAGCCCAAAACATTAACGGGTAGGCAGGCTACAGACTAGTACAGTACTGTTACTGACTGTCACTGCCTGCAAGGATGTACTTGGAAGTTGGAACTGTTGGCCGCCATATAACATTTTAGTTCAGAAGTGGGTCCACCGTGCACTGTAGTGCAGGGACTTCTACCTGCGAGCTCTGTGGGTATCTGGTGCAGCAAGTTGAGAGAGCAAATTATATGCAGTTGCTGGGATATGTTTGTTTTAAAGTGATGCTACACGACGACCCGATCATGCAGTTACCCCACCGGCCCGGTACCAAGTTGTTCCGCCAGTGGCCATGTTCACGGGTGGTAAGCCAGGGAGGGTGTTCTATGTCGCTATACAAGTGACTCCGGTTGGTTGAGGCACCTGACACGTTTCAGCATGGGATTAGAACTGGGAGGGATAGCTTGTTCTTCTGTGCACGTTACGCCCTCCCGGTGAAAGGAAGCGGCTGGCGACTTCATGTGTATCAACGGAGGCAATGTGGTTGTCTACACCCTCCCCAGACCAACAGTAGGGGTTGGCAGTGGCAGGGACGACTATACCCATGGGAGGAATTGGCATAATGACTGAATAACACCAAATAAATGAATTCATGATAAATAAATAAATAAAACCTACTGCATACTATGATTCTGGATTGTAAGACATTAGGAAATCTCTCTAAAATGGATTTCCTCACCTATGAACTTCAACATTTTCAAACACATTATGACGTTGAGGTGGTTATTGTGCCACTAAAAATACCTGCAATTGTCATTTGGCATTTCAAAACATTTTGTATCCCTGTTGCAACAAATGACTCCCACATTCATGGACATTTTGAAGAACAAGAAACTCCCCTCACATTCCCACCATACAGCGCACAGACTACAAATTACAGGCGAGTAACTACATTCTGCCCCATCTTGACAAGCAATTTTCTTTGAAAATGTCCTTTTCTGAGTGTTTTCTCTGAGAAGAAAGAAAGAAAGAAAGAAAGAAAGAAAGAAAGAAAGAAAGAAAGAAAGAAAGAAAGAAACATTCCTTAGGTCCAATCCTTCCACAAAGAATAGAGCAGATAATGAAGTATAGACAATGTCAGCTGAAGCACTGAGGCTTCCAGCTCCTCCACCTCAGCTAAGGAACACTGCCTCAGCAAATCACATCACAAAATTACTTTTCAGTTGCACTGGCTGCCTCGTTCTACTGCTTTACCTTTGGAGCACTTTAATTCTCTAGAACTGCACTTCAATCAAACTGTAATCATCGCAAAATAATTTGATAAAAATTCAATCTGGTTTTCTCTTTCCACTCTGGAATTGTGTTTTCTTCTTTGGTCCACAGTTAAGGGCCGATCCTTTCTACTATGGGAATGTCTTTTTTATCATGTCTCGCATCAGAGCAATGGGCCAAACCATGTACTCTAAAAACCACTTGCTGTCACCTCCCATGCTCCATGCACTAATAGAGCAAGGCCAGTAAACGGGAGCTTGCTGGGGGCAGTAAACCCCAGCCTAGGTCCCTGCTGCCACTAAAACTGATTTATACTGACGGAGACCCTCATCTGCATGTCGTTAATCGGGGGAAATCATTCCCCCTGACGAGAAGGCGTCTCTACCTGCCGCCAAGAGACATGACCCCGCTCCTCCCTAACATGGCAAGGCTTTATGGGAAAGTAATCGCCCAGAACAGCCAGGCTCTCCGCTCACTATGGACACAGCAGCCTTTACAGCTATCTACAGCTCAGCATTATACCACCTACTGTATACCTCCACCTCTGCACACAGCTTGATAACACCTGCTTGTTCACTTCATCATGCAGACTTAGTCTAAACATGGCCATCTAATACCCGGTGGAACAGCAGGCTTTACATTTATCTGCTGAAAAATATGCGGTATTATCTCAGCACATAAAATAACACATTGGGACGACCAACAGACAACCTGCTGGTGAAAAATGGCCCCCAGGAGGAGAGAGTTGGCTTTTCCTTTTTTTTCTAGGCCAAGAGTGAGGATGTTTGATTTACTGGTCTTTGGTGTAACATTAAGGAAACAGACCTATTTCCATATTATTAAAACAATGACAAATCTATCAAGTGTAGCTCGACAAGCGTCTGCATCCCCCTCCACCCACACACACACACACACACACACACATTTCTACAACCTCACAATGGTGGTCACGATAAATCTCTGCACTTTCCTCCCAGACTCCCCCACCCCACCCCACCGCCACCCAACCCAGGAGCTGGGGCCGCGGCTATGCTGTCAAAAGATGGGGAGCGAGGCCAGGAGACTTGCACAGAGATAAGAAGAAATAGTGCTGTCTTCAGAGTAATACAGTGGAGACGAGATGCAGCAGATTAGGGCCCAGTTGCTGCTTTATATTCCTCAAAATATATCAGCGGCTGCATGTGTCACCACTGTTGCAGCCACTGTTCCATCATCCCACAGAAAACTACATGTTAGTGCTGCCGCCGACGGGGTAGGCCAAGCAAACAGCGGTGTCAACCACATCAACCCCGCCCCCTCTCACCCCCGCTCTTTCATCTCCCTTGCCTTTGCTCTCTTCTTCCTGACCACCATTTCTTTCTTTGAAGTCTTGAAAAGTATAGCATTTTAAAGAAATGTATCCACACCGGCTTTACTGAGAGTGCTAAAGCGGATACAGTATAAGATGTCATAGGTTCATAGTGCACACGCATCTAAGGTTTGATTGATTGATTGATTGATTGATTGATTGATTGATTGATTGATTGAATACTTTATTCTTAGGCAGAAATGGAAACACCACGAGATGCAGTCAGACATTAAGGCTAAAAGGATAACACAAAAAAAAGACCTGGGACTGTGGTCCTATGTATTCAATTCATTAACCGGTAGATATAGGACATCTGAGGAAGACTACACCCGGGTGAAAATAACATCACCTAAAATGAATCCAGGCGGTACAATCTAATGTATATTTTCCTCTGCTTTCTTGTTTTTGAGCGGTGCCTAACTGCTCCATTACATAGCAATGTCCCGTCCGTAGGTCCGTCCGTGTGGGGGTCCCCGTGGTGCACCGCTCACTTCACACAGTTGTGATTTCTTTAACCAGCTGCCAACTTTGCCGAGCTGGTTCTACTTTTGATGGCACTTGCAGACTGCCAAGGAGTATTTTTTTTTTATTCCCCCGATGTAAGGTCTTTGTTTTGAGATATTTGGTTTACATCGTCATAGTACAAAATATGAAAATATTCTGTGGATCTTGAACGATTAGTAAAAATGCTCAAAATAGCTGGCAGTGTGGGCAGACTGTTCTAGAAACTCTGGCAGTGAATGAGTTGTTAAAGGAAAGATTGTTTCAAAATGCTAGACGACAATAGTCTATGCAGAACATTTCACTTCAGAAAATAGCATTGAAGAGAAGACTTCCGCACACTCGATTCACTTGATTATATAGCAGGTGCGTAGGCGATAATGCAGAAACTGTGTAGGAGAAGGAGAGACCCGCACACTGCCACTTGCTGGTTCAGGAGCATTTATTTATCCTTCTCCTACACAACTTCAGAAAATAGCAAAACCTTGTCATTATTTCCAAATCTAAGACATGGAGGCATGTGTTGGATTTTCCAAAGGGCCAACAGTAATGTAAAGTATATGGCAAGTTGTATGGGCTAAGCATGTCAGACCACCGGTATGGCCCTTTAAAGACCTAGCCCGTGCTGTCTCTCCTGTTCCAATGTCATGCCCTTCATGTGTCCCTCCGACAGACGGCTGTAAAAGCTTTCAGTGAGTTGTAAAAATGGAAATGGTGCCTCCAGTCTGGAATGGGATATGCCGGACGTTAAATTTATTTCAAATCTCCCAGGGAAGATATGGTTGGCACTGGTGTGGAGTTAAATCACAGTCACTCTATTGCCTGTACCTCCCCACCTCTCTCCTTCCTCTTAGTTTCCCTCTTGCTCTCCTGTTTAAAATTCATGGACTTTCTTATCTCTATTTAGGAAATTATAATTATAATTTGCCAGAGCGAGCCGAAAGTACACGATTGAGGTGAATTCAGTACTAGCATATTCGTTTACTATTTGCATACAACAGGCTCATAAAGGACACGTCGTGAGGAACAGTTGTTTACAAGACATTACAAATGGATAAGAATAAATTTCAGCACACAGTTGAACTCATCATAACATTTCACCATATCTCAGCACTTCTCATTACGGCAGTTAATAAATTCAGAAACACAAACACAAACTGTGTGTGTGCGTGCGTGCGCGCGCGTGCGCGTGCGTGTGAGACAAATACTTTTTGCTGTACATGCACTACACATGTACTGAAATTCCACACTGAAATTCCATAACGTCTTAAGGCATATATATATATATATATATATACTGTATGTTCTTTTTGAGCCGGTAACAAGTTGTGAGCTAACATTTCGCACACAGTTCAGTTTGACGAGTCATAGACGCATGCAGAGCATGTGGAAGAGCCGCCTACACCTGTCCTCCACAGCTACGATACCTGTGCGTTTTCAACCCATTTAGACTAGATTCTACATTACGTCTTCTAAATTCTTCTAAATTCCAGTTTTCTGAAATACCTATGTTTCTATGTGAGTCGTCCTCAAACATTTTCATGTAAAGGACCCCAAAAATTATATGTAATTGGCTGCCGACCCCCGTCTGGAAATATGTTGCTTCTGGGACCTCCCAGAAGCAAGGATTTGAGCTAATAATGTTCGCTCTGAAAGAATATACATTCAAAGATGTGTGCCACATTTTCACGACTTTTCAAAAATATCAGATCTACAAGCTCGAGCATGTAGATCTACTATTTTTCAACGGCTAAAGTATAACATAATGCTTAAAACACCAAAAGGGGTTCCCGTCCTGAATGGGTTAACCCACAGCTCTGTGGTTACCCTTTCCGTGATGCGATGGTTTGAGAATACGCACGGACAGCAGCCACACGATATTCACGGAGACACATCAACAGCACGGAACAACAACAACAACAGAACCTGCCCAGCACGGAAAACACAGGGTCAGCGGGCAAAGATAAAGTGTGTGTGTGTGACTACTGTGTGTCTCACTCGGATCGCACTGCGACACAGACTTGTGGCGCTAGACACGACGGTTGCAAGCACGCGACAGCATGGCTCAGCTCACCTGTTAGAGAGCTGTCCAGGTTGTCCATGCTGGAGCCTGGTGTGTGCTCAATACCACGGGGATGCCTGGCCCCGTAGCCTTCATCCTCCTCCTCCTCCTCCTCTTCCTCCTCCTCATCCTCATCAGCGAGATCAGTCTCCAGGTCGGACACCAGTGTGCTAGACACATACCCCACGGGAGGGGCTGGTGCCTGGGGAGGGGGGAGGGAGCCCCCCTGCAAGTGCCTGGTGAGAGATAAAAGACAAGAAGACATAAAGAGGCAGATCCGAGATGGAGGTGGAACCATCAAAGTTAACTTTACAGCTCAATGCTTTCACAGCCGTATGCTCTGAATGCGTTTGGACAATTCCACTCGTTCTACGGCGCTGTGGCTTGCATGCTAACACAATGACCCACTAATTGCAGCTGCACACAGTACAAAGACATGCTCTCTGAGCCTGTCGACACGAGGCCGTCAGGCTCAGAGACAGCCCGTACCACTGACAGCGTGTTTGTTTGAGTAGTGCCGTGTCATTGACGTGGTCTCCAACAGAATTTGGTTGTAATTACCGTCTCTCTCTGTTGCCAGAGATGCTCTCTAACCAACATAGTCATTACTGGGTAACATGACAAGTCCTTATACAACACTGTCCTTTAGCCTTCCAGCCTGAATGGATGCCAGTCTCGCATTCTCACTGCATCGCCGACAGATTGAAGCATGGCCTCCATCTGACTTACATGAGCACCACAACAACGGAATGTGCCGCACCAAGTTGTGTGTGTGCGTGTGTGCGTGCGTGTGTGCGTGCGTGTGTGCGTGCGTGCGTGCGTGCGTGTGTGTGTGTGTCATAAACATGGACGGCAATGAAAGTGTCTCTCTCTTGGTGAGCAAAATACAGCAGCCATCCAAGTGGTTGCAAGGGTCTATAGATGTAAAGAGATTATTGGATGTTTGGTCTGTAGCACAATGCAACTTCAAATATGACATGAAGAATACTGTAGGTCTGAATAATCCCTTAACAAAAAATATATATACAGTAGGCATTTCTAATAA
>OOFJ01030557.1:10327-20729 GCA_900323375.1 Benthosema glaciale
CCAGCGTCCTCACTTCCCACATTCACACACCAATGGTGGCGAAGCTCACACTGACCGACTCATTGGAGGCAATTTGGGGTTCAGTGTCTTGCCCAAGGACACTTCGACATGTAGACAGGAGGAGCCGGGATTCGAACCGCCGACCCATGGATCATTGGACGACCTGCTCTACCTCCTGAGCCACAGCCGCCCCTATTGGATGTTTGGTCTGTAGCACAATGCAACTTCAAATATGACCTGAAGAATACTGTAGGTCTGAATAATCCCTTAACAAAATATATATATACAGTAGGCATTTCTAATAAATGACAACTATATTTGTGAGGGCCTTTTCAAGTTACTAATGTATAATTAGTCGAACAAAAGGAACAGAAAAAAAAACAATCAGCATTAACAGCTACAAGGTAGACCAGCTAAGGCTGACTCAGCATACAATGTCCATTTAAATTCAGTGGGTGTTACTCTACCATGACTGCTTTGCCATGTCCAGCTGGTATGCTCTGGTCAGCTCATCCAAATGTGCCTGGAGCATGGGCTGCATCTCGTCACGGGGCGAGGGGGTGAGGGTGGCTGTGGACTGCTGGCCAAAGGACACTGCTGCTGGTGAAGAGGCCACCCCGCGAATGGGTGGAGTGGGAACCCTCTCCTCTTCCTCCTCCAACTCGTCCTCCATCCCCTGGTGAAGGTACGTTTGCACGGGCATGGGAGGGCCCCAGCCGTCACTTTCATACCTATAGGGTAGGACGTGGAGAGGTTACTACAACAATTACATGATGTGTGCTCAGGAGGAGGTATTCTTTTTTTTAAAGATTTGTTTTTGACTTTTGTGCCTTTATTGATAGTTACAGTGAAGACAGACAGGAAAGAGGGACAGAGAGAAGGGGAGAGACACGCAGCAAAGGTCGTCATGAACGGGACTCGAACACGCGACGCGCTGTCAGGCCAGAGCCTATATGTGGCATGCGCCTGGACCATTAGGCCAGTGGGCACCCCAGGAGGAGGTATTCTGATCATTAAGTATCACAAGACCAGTTTTGAGGAAGCAAAATGTTGTGCGCCCCCTTGCTGTTTTCTGTAAAATATACCTTTTATTGATCCTGGTATTGACAATGATTTGTATTGAATTATCTTGTATGTCCTGATTATGGATTGATTATAGTAATGCTTGTGTAATTATACTTTTTGTAATTTGTTTAATAAATTACTCAATCAGTCCGTCCACCAATCAAAACTTTGGTCATGACATATCTACTGTAGGAAATATACGATGAAGGGATAAGTTTGCATGCCCTATGACACCAAAGATAAGAGGATGTCTAAGTGGAAATCATATATGCTAAACCAACCGTGAACCATGTAGCTCTGTGACTGTGACCTTGTCAAACCTTTTAAAGAATGTCTTCTTTTTTTTTACGGTGCAGAGGGGAATTGTGGAGCTCCTATGGCTTTAATTCCCCATAACTGTGTGCTTATACATCCAGAAATAATACTGCTAATAAAAACGAATGTTCATTAAAGGGAATTTGTCAGTGCACACTCCATAGGATATAACTGTTGCCAGATAACTGCTGCCATTAAAAGCAGTCTTAGATTTACAGTGTGGTGGACTAATTTTCCAGATAGACCATTAAAGCAGATGACCCTCCAAGATTGGAATTATGAGTGAGTTGCTCTCACTCATAATTCCACCTATAGTGTGCCACACACTATCATACCTACATAGTACATACCTATCATACCTACTGTACATACCTTACCTATGCCTTTCTGACTATACCCTTTCGATCATGTTTAAAATAAAAAAATATTTTTGTAACGTCCAACTGAAAAAGATCAAAATAATGCATTATTTGTTCATTCTAGTGGTGGATATTGCTTGCAATCTCACAATAAATATGTATCACGATACAGAGGCCACGATACGATATATATCGATCTATCGATATATATCGATTATACGTTTAATCAAAATAATGACCATGTCAGGCTCACAGAGATCTTTAAATTAAAATAACATGTCTAAACATCCTAACAAGGGCTCTGGGAAGGGAGTGCACTGCAACTTGCAAGGGGGGCTTTGATAACGTTAACCAGAAGTACGTTTGTCAACACTGATCACCCAGATAATTCATGCTGTTTATTTTTATATCGATATAGCAGCCTCTTAATTGAATGCACCGTTCGTTCGTTTTTAAATTACATTATTATTATTCTGAAGCAATTCATGTAATCCAACTAATATTTCTAGTTTTCTCCAGATGTAGCCACAGAAAACTACAGAAAAAACCTGCAAAGTACAGTCTTGTTGGAAATGTGCGGTAATTGACAGCGGTCATCGCAATTAGGCTCCTTATTACTATACTCACTGTAAGACCAAATACACCTGACCTAGTATGAAAATATGCTGTTTGCCAAAAACAACTTATTTTCAAGCAAAAAAACATGTGGTCTTTGCTCGTCATTTACGATGAGTGATGCCGTCATGCGATGTTAGTGGTGAGGCTTGCTTACGTACCCTCCTTCATGGTGGTCGATGGGGTAGTGGTCCATCTCAGTGCCAGGGAGAGGGTGAATAGGGGGAGGGGGCAGGGGAACGTTGGCCCAGTTGGAGCCATTGGCCTTGGTAGGTTTGGCACTGGCCTTGGTCTTCTTCTTCTTCCCCCCCTTTCCACCTTAGAGGGAAAATGAATAGGGAGATGAAGGGTTAGACAGAATGATTCCATTAAAAATGTATTTGTAAGATATAAAATCTCTTCTGAATCTGAATATATAACCAGGGAGCGCTTTGTGAAATATAAACCATCTCCAAATTACGTTAGATATTCCAAACTCAAAATATATTTAATGTGAGTGTGAAGCCAAAACGCATCCATGTTATGTGCAATTCTGCTTGCCCATAGAAAGTCAGAGACAATTATACACAAGATTTCAATGGGCTCCTGCCTGTCACAGAGAACCTCAAGGCCACCGGAAGAAAAACACGAACAGTGATTGATTGGCTAGAAAGCTTCAAATCTCCATAGAAACTGGAGAAAATAGCACTAAAGCAGACCTTTATGCTCCACCCATCCCTCAGTGTCCTTTTTCCCACACGTTGGCTTTCACAATGAAATATCTCACTTGACTTCACACCACAGCATCATCATGAATGGCTTGTGTAGTGTGTGGCCCTAATAGAATTCCCTGATAGTCTATTACACTTTCATTTATTATATTATTACATCAGAAAGCCCCGTCAACCTCACAACCCATGTGCATGTGATGTGACAGACTCAATTTCTCATACAAAGATGCATCGCTTGGCCCTGTATATCACAAATGGTCAAATAACTATTTGATTATGAAATATAATATGCCTTTTGTATTCTTTCTGTATATCAGCAAAGTGTAGATTTAGACATTGAGGGAAATTAAGACTATTATTATTATTATTATTTTCAACAGCGCTTATCAACTAACCGGTTAATCGATCGATAAGCTTCTCAAAACTATCAATTAATGCATGAATTGATATGCATTTCGTGATAGAGGTTATGGTTATTTGGGGGTCCTTGGCATGGGGAGGTTTTGGAAGGCCTGCTGTACACGGTCGGAGGGAACTCCTTTTCATGAGTTCCTTTTGTGGTAAGCTGCAGTTCCTTCCCTAGAAAACACCTTATATCTCAATCCAGAAAATACAGTAATTCTACGTCACTCGGCGGCCACAGAGACCATTGACAGCTGTCGTTAGGGGCCTCTATTACAGTATGTACATTTGTACAGTGTCCATCTGTCGTCGGTTGGTCAACCCTTACTGCCAAGGGCCTCTAATCACTTCTCCACAAAAAAAAGGCCCAGATCAAATAACCATGTGCTATGTACACTACAGTAACATCATGTAATCCACTAAACTGAGTCCACTTTACCATGGCTATAAATTAACTCCATAGCATTGATAGCAGCCAATGAAGAGGTAACGTGTAATAGTAATTCCAAAATACACAGTAAAATGTGTACCTCTCCAGTCTCACCAATCTATTCAAAATAAATAATGTACTTTTTGGACAATGGAAAGAAAAGCTCCAAAACTGACTGCATCACAATACTCGCACATGAGAAGAAATATCATGCGCGAGGAGCTGATAAAGGTGTCAGATTAGGATTGATAAAGAATGGAAGTAATAAAAGCAACAACTGTAAGCCCAAGGCAAGAGACATCACAGTGTAACTATAGTCTGAAAGTAATTGGGTTTCCTAATCGCACCTCTGGGCGACGCTCGACTTTTACCAATAACTGCAGAGCTGGCGCGATTGCTCAATCCCCCTCCCCTACCCCCAAGTCCCTCCACACTAGACCAGCCATCAATATTGAAAATGAGTCTCTTCCAGGGAAGGATGGTCTGGCACTGGAATGACTGCAGCTCACCCCAAATATGAAAAGTACAGAGGGGAAAACTGTGGCAAGGAGCTACACGGGAATTACACAGCAAACCCATCTCCTCGGACAAAACCAGGCGTCTTTTCAAAGGGGAGCTAATACTAAATATAGACGTGGAGCTGGGTATTTATACCTCAGGTCTGGGCGCTCCCAACCTATAACTGCAGGGCCGCACGGCCTCGAGCTTTGTTTTTATTGGGTGCGTCAGTGCTGAAGAGGGGAACCCACAGAATGGAGACTCCAGAAGGACTCAGCCAGATATAGCTTCAGCAGTGGGAGAATAATTGCAAATAGGGTGTCCAATTTGCTGACCAAAAGGAATTTTTCATAATAGCTAAGATTATGAAATTAGTGTACACACATCTGTGTGGTTTATACAGTAGGTTACTGTCAAATGTCACCCGTGCAGTTTAGTTTTGTGCTTTATATTAAGAATATTCTATATAACGAGTAGTTGGCAGGTGCAGTAAGAGGACAACCCTCATTGTTTATCAACTTAAAGAACCATGGACCATGCAGCTTGTTACTAGAGGGCCAAAGTGTGTGTTAGGAGGCTGGAGAGAGGGGTGTATTCTTAGTTACAAAGTTCGTCTCCTCTAAGATACATTTTAATGAGCAACACATCCCCAGTGGAGATCCATGCTGTCATGAAAGCTGCTCTATTTCTGTTCCTTTTCATCCTTCTCTCCTTTCCCCCAGACCTGACATTCATTATTCCTTCCATCTCCTTAGAGATGTGCTGGGGAGAGAGAGAGACGGAGAGAGTTACAGAGAGAGAGAGTTACAGAGAGAGAGAGTTAGAGAGAGAGAGAGAGAGAGAGAGAACACAATACACTGGATGTTCTCTCTTCAGAACATTGAGCTAGCTGGAGTCAGAATTAAAACTCAGTTTGTGGTGATTCAAATGCCCTCTATTCATGTGTCTCTTCCTCATACCGTATAATAAGCACTGGTTCTCAAGACATGAATGCCCTTGAGAGATTATTTACTGACAGAATTGTTTCAGTATGTAGCCCCTTCCCTGCCACCGGATATCTTATTTTGAAGACCCCAATATTCATGACCGGAAGCAAAATCGTCTGGGCTAATGTTAGCCCAGACGATTGGGCTCTTTATAAGAGATCTCTTTATAAGTCAGTCACCCAAAACGCTAATATTGTAACCGTGAGGCCGCAACATTTTAGTGAGCCGTGAACCATTGCCGTTTTTGAGGAAAAGAAATCAGAGATAAAAGGGTTAAGATTTCAGTTAGCATGGCAGTGGACAAGGCTGAAGCATTTTACCACCTAGCCAAGCTTTGCCTGGCAACGGAGAGCTAAACAGACGGTAGCAATCAGCAATCTCAAACCGAATGGGCCCGGTGTCGAGTCGGTCGGACCCGCGGTTGTCCAGAATAAGGCCTCTGCCCTGCCCGGGCCATATTTGGGCATGCCTATCACAGAAATCCATATATAGGAATAAAGGGACACAGAGAGACAGATCCAGAAATCTCCATATATGGGCATAAAAGGGACACAGACGGGTGGAACGGGTACTCTGACACGGGTACAACGGATATTGCATAGCCAGGTGGGGCATGGATCTCCAACTTCCATCGTTACCGACTCAGTGCTCTACAGCCGGCACCCGTCTAGTACCTCAAATTTCAAGTGAAAATATCTGAAGGCAGACAAATGAGATAAAAATGTAAGCTAAAGGTGTCCCTTTCTCTGCTAAACAAAACAACACAAAATGCAAATAAATAACCATTAACTCCATGGTCAGTCACCCATGGTTAATAGTATTCTTTTCAATAAATCACACCGCAGAAAGGTCTCTCCTTTCTTTTCTTTTAAATCATAATTCCTTCAGTCTGAGGAAATAAGACTCCAGAATTCACAATGTCAGGCCCTTCACAAACCTGCCTGGAGCGAATGAAAAGAATCAGGCTGCAAGGCATTCCATCTCCAGCCCTCTGTGTCCCAGTGCATTGAATTAGAGACCAGTTAAAGCAGTGGGTTGTAACTAGATTAAAGAGGAGAGAGGAGGGGAGGCAGGCAGAGAGCTGTGTCTGTGTCCTATAAATGACATTGTAATTCTCTGAACATGGGTTTTAGTGTAGCCGGCCACCATTAGGAGAAGAGGGGAAATGGGAGGTATTTTCCCCACTATACCCAGCCAAGCGTCTCCGATGATGACGCGCGCCGCGCGCACGTGTGTGCATGTGTGTGTGTATGTGTAGTCCACCCTGTCTAAAGGAGTCCCTCTGCCCCCATCCCCGTCTGCTCATACACTCATGGTCATGGACAGATAAAGCCTTTACAAGGCCCAGCAGTAACGGCAGAAACCCAAGCACTAGAGCCTGGAGCCATCTTCTATGATCAGATCACAGTAACACTCATTCTCTCTGTGGCTCTCGGGTGAAGTCCTTTCTTTTAATGGGCTCACACCCACCATATAATAATACCATGGACTTGAAACAAGCAATTCACTCCGACTTACGGTACATACAGGTAGAACCTTGAAATTAATTGTAGCTAGTTGGAGCAGCGTGAGCAAAGCAATATTGGTGAGGGAGGACAGTGTTAATATAAAACCCATGTACATATCAGGTTTGCACATGCAAATAACCAATCAATAAAGTAATTAATAAGAAGTCAGTTGGTCATAAAGTAAAACGTCAGAGCCCCGCCCCCGAAGCGCCCCCCAGAGTGTATTCCCAGCTGTAAACCAACCTGAGAGGCTGCCACTTCGCTCAGAGCTGTTGTGAGAGCTGGTGGTGCTGAAATCTTGTGATTGGTTGTGTGGGATTCTATTAGATAATCCGTCGGCCAATCGGTAGTCGGGAATGAAAAGGAGTGCTACAGTGGAGGGTTAAAGGGCAAAAATAAATCAGTGGCATCAGGTGACTGGCAGTTAGCACAAGCACATGCACACATGCAGTTAGAGCAGCAAGCAAGCAGTAGATCGGTACCTCTATCCATGTAACGTTCCTGTGGTCACTAACTCATCTCTTTCCCATTGATAGCTATTGAACTTGGTAATGTCTTCACAATGTTTATAATGTTTTAATGTTTATTTCATAATGTTTATTGTGTGGAAGACAATGTCTGTTGTACTTTAACCACATTATCCCTGGCATCCCTATTTTATCATTATTCACTAAAGTATTTCAGTCAATTATACTGTGGGGTGTAACATTTGAGTCAGTATAGTTAACATAAACGTATATTATCTTACTTCTTCAAATTATGCCAGTAAGCATTAGAAAGGGATTTTTTCTTTTCAGATGCATTAAATTACCGTGACTATGTTAACTTAATCTATCACTCTATTAGAGAATTAGATCATAAATATGTATTAGATTAAAACCTAGGAATAGGCCCACTCATTAATCGTATAAAGTATAAAAAACCTACACATGGTTTAAAAGAATCAAATCCCTGGTAATTAATTTGCGTTTTCTTAAATATTAGTCCAGTTAAAATGGACAGGTAATTACCATAGAAATAAAAGTATAGAACAGACAGTTCAATTTATAAATATTCTAGGTCAAAAATGGAAAATTAAGTAATCAATTCATAGGGTGCATGCATGGTGCATTTCTTCAATATGAAGATGCATTGGTTATGGTACCCATCAAGGGTTAAATAATGTATCCATTTAAGTCTCTGAGAACGGTACAATCGGTTACATTTGCACATTTTTTAGGTACAACTGGACCAGTAGTACCATATTCAAAACCAATAAATGAGTGTTTACTCAAGCTCTAAAAGTAAACACTCAAAATCAGTTAACTTCCTGGAGCAGCACGGTTGTGTTGTGAAAACAGTATAAACATGATTATCCACTGAGGGAATACTCTTTCAGACACAACCTCCCCACAGTGGGGTTCAAAAGATTTCAGACAACAAAAAAGGTGTGTGCTTAAACTTAAAACCTGTCTCATTACAGTAAACTGGAATGCACATGCACCGGTGTGAAGAAGGTACGACGTCATTCGGTTGTGTCACTTAACGTGGTGGTGAAAGTGGTGTCATAAGTTTGCACTTGGTAAACACTGTACAGAAACAAATGACCCACATGAAGACACCACCACTGCTGCAAACATTGATATTCTCTCTTTTTCTTACTGTTGTTGCAGGAGTTCTTGTCAGGTAGAGAGTAGCCCAGGTTGGCCATCTCCTGCTTGGCCTGGAGAGAGGCCTTCCACTGGGCCTCGGGCAGGTCCACGGCCAGCTCATGGATGCTGCTGGAGTGGAGGATCTGGGTGGTGGCGTAGGGGGTGGCTTGGGACGTCTGGCCTGGGCTGTTGTAGTTGGCTTTAGTGGTGAAGTCGATGCTGCTGTAGATGGCCCCGTCAGACAGCATGGTACCCGTTTTGTCCCCCTGGCCACTAGGGAGATCTAGGAAGGAGTGGGGAGGGCGTTGTGTAAGAATAAGCCTTTCTTGGCTTCCAATTAAAGATCGACAGAAGATTTTAATAAGAGCAAAACAAAGGCTAGACCTCATGGCAGGTTAAGAGGACAGGACTGAACTGTCTGAGACCAGGCATTAGATCAGAGCGACCCCATGGGTCACAGGTGCAGGAGAGTTCTCTGAGTAACAAAGCAGTCCAGGCTGCAGCTCAACACTTTGACGTCCGCTTGTCTCTATTCAACTAATCCCAGTTATTGATTTTTTCGAACCCCTCGGACTTCCAACCTTCCTTCCCTTTTATTGTTCTCAATAGATGAGGGATGCAGCTATTTTGCGTGTCCAGGAGAGAGAGGAAGAGGAGAGAGAGCCTGTGGTTTGCACGCCCAGTGAAGGGGGGATGATGTACAGCCGTGGTGGAAGCATCCACATCTGCGCCAGTCAAGCTGCGCATGTCCTTCACGACTGGCTGCCCAAGACCATCTTTTCACACACACCCCCACACACGCTCTAGCCCATCTCTCGCCTCAGATTCCGTTCCTCTGAGGTATGGGCTGTGACACCAAGCTGGACAGTTTACCATTACTCAGCTTGGTGACAGTGGACGCCCTGCTGCTGCTAACGCTCTGGTTGTCCTCTGAAGTGATATATTCTACAAATGTATATCCCAAGTCCCAACACATGCAGGCAATATGCTTTTGTGTACTTATTTCTGCAGGCTGTGTGGGACATGACATACATAGAAACCATTGTACAGTATTGTTGTACTGAGACAGAGCAGAGAGCCTGGAAGATCCTATCAACATCCTTTATCTGATATGGCCTCTCACCTTGGAGGACACAGGGTGGACGTTCACTCACCTCCGCGGCCAAAGTTGCTGAGGTCGTTGGGTCCCCCGGAGCCACCGTTAACTGGCAGGCTGGTGGCGGGCCAGGAGTCAGCTAACCAGGGGTAACCTGGGTCACTGGCATTCAGCAGGCCAGGGCGACTGGGGAGAAACAGAAGCCGGCAACGATTAGATGAAACAAAAGCCCTGAGTTTCTGGTCAAATCAAAAGCAATCACCCCATAACAGTTTCTGCTTTCTAGATTACAGAGATGTCCTTGTTCCCTCATTTGGCTGATTAATATACATAAGAATGTGACAGCAATCAGTACAAAACCAAAGTAAAGACACAAAATTTAACTTTCGCTACCTGTAAAATGTGTGCATGCGTGCGTGCATGAGATTATGCTGGTGCTAACTGAAAAATGTAAGAAACATTATGGAATATGGGTACATTTGTCCCCCCCACAAGTTGAATGAATCCAGGCAAACACATCTCTTTATCTCTCCTGTTCCCCTGCTGTGCCTTTGTCAGATTCTCTCACTAATGCAAATACACACTGTAGAGACATTAATGCATGCATTTGCCTGAGCCACATGCAGTCCAACACGTGCACAAGCTCATGTATACACCCACATGAATACGCTACATCGTTCATTAATATCCCATGCGCTCTGCTGTGTTTTCCCATCAGCCCCTTGTAGTGATGTCCAGACAGTCTAAATCTTATTTGATGAGACGTCAAAATCTCCCGGCCTCATAC
>OOFJ01030562.1:2157-14790 GCA_900323375.1 Benthosema glaciale
CCCTTGCCCCACCGTGGCGCCGGGACTGCTGCTCCATTCATGCGTTGGGGGTTGGGATAGGGTTAAGGTTAGGTTTAGGTGAGTGCCCCGTGGGAGGTTAGGGTTAGGGTTAGCAATGGTCGGACAAACGGGAAGTCGGACCAATGGCCAACAAACATCAAAAAGTGTAATCAACTCCCCATCCTCCTTAGAAAAGCTTAACTCTTAATCTCTAAGCTTTCGATGCAATTCATTGCTGACTGTAGCCTTCTATCGCTGATTGCATGTGACCCGGTCATCTCCAAATTGGCATTCTACTGTCTTTGCTTTTTTTTACTTGATAGCTGCACCCTCATACGGTATAAAAGCACACTTCTCAGATAAAATGAACACTGACAATGTCATTTTATTGTGTGCACTGGGGTCCTTTTTCAAGTGCCCGAATGTGCGTTTGATTGTTAATTTGAGTAATAATTAAGAGCGTCTGCTAAATGCCTAAATTGTAAATTGTAATTGTACTTGTGTGCAATGCGCCAAGTTAGCAGTCGACAGACTGCAGTTCTAGTTTTATATATATATTTAGTATTTTATAGAGGGATTGATAGTAAATGGAGAGTGAGTGACACGCAGTAAACAAACGCTGCCAAGACTACCAGTCTGGCAGCCTGGACTGCTGGGCTGCGGCCCAGGTCAATAAAGATGATTCTGATTCTGAAGTGTCAAATGACCCAGTGGAAGGGAACTTCTAAAACCACTCCCATACACCGCTTAGGTAAATGATACGCCGCAGCTTGCGGAGTTAGTCAGTTAATACACTGCATTACTATGTGGGCGTATACTGTGTTTGCAAGAACCCACATGTCATACGCTGTGGTCAGCTCCATATTTGGAGATCTAAGGGTGGCAGCGGGGGCAGTGGCTTTGATGTACAGGGTTTGATGAGGGCCCAGGTAGGGCCGGCCGGGCCTTCATTTTCGGGCCTGTTGAGAACTCTAGTCTTCGCTGGCTGCACTAATAACTTTGGGGCAGGCCCGTCTAGAGTTTGAATAGACAGACAGGTATCAGTCGAAAGGGAGACATCGAAGAGGATCAACATATGGAATGTCAGAACAGGTCAGCTCCATAGAGATCTAAGGGTTTGAGGTCAGATGTAGAGTTGCTGGCCAATATCGATGACATCAGGGATCTCCATTATATGGGCATTCCCATATATGGGAAGTGATCACACAATCCCAGATTATGTCACGTAATGTCACGAGGCATGACCATATATGGAGGCGTGGGTGACGGACAGACGGACGGACGGACAGACGCACTGACTGACAGGAAATGCACGTTTTCATAGTAAATGCGACCTGCGTTCGCAAACAAATATTTGTTCAATCTATGTGTGAGTTATCTGACTGAATTGAGAGTGTTATAATACCATACCTTAACAGCCATGCTCTGGAAGTCATGTCCCGTCCTACTGACCAGGTCTCCCAGGCGGAAGATGGGGCAGTAAGGGTGGTTCTCTCTGTCATAGGAACATCTCTTCAAGTATGTGTCGTCGGCCGTGTCAAGGACGTTAGACCTGAGAGGAAATAGTTAAATACACAACGGAATTAGGCCGTTTCCAATTTAGGCTTTCGACACGCAGTGCCGTAACATCATGCTTCATATAATGGCACATTCCGAGCGTGGTGGCGGCGTTGAGCATTTCAAGTAACAGGTTAATGTCATATGCATACTTCTCTGTCACAGCTATGACATTCTCAGACCGCATACGTCACGACTTAAACATAGAAACAAGCAGAGTGTCCATGCACAATCCATTCGGCAGTATACTGGCCATGCATGGCAATGAAACACTGGGATCAAAATGGCTGCGTAATAACTCTGAAATCATGACAGATGAATTAGTCATGGACTCATGCTGTCACTCCGCTTTATTGTTGAATTTGGAAAAACAACACCGCCGTTCTTAGCAGAATTAGCCTGCCAGTGTGGGAGCAAGGCGAGCCCCCTCTGATCTGACACCTGTCCGGGGGCAAGGCCCTGCTGTCAAGGACATCTCAGATGACTGTTCTCTCGCCAGAGCCATATACTACACGGTATATAAATAGTACGTCCCCCTGCACTCTGCAGAGCTATTCCAACCAGGCATCAGGATATCTACACCCCCCCCTTTGGTCAGCATGTCTCTTACACCCGCGCTCTTAAAAAGTGCGGCAGCGTTACCGTCTAGCTTTGCTCAGCAGTCAGCACCACTTAATAAGCACTCACTTGGAGAACCCGAATTTAGGAAAGCGGACAAAGTTCTTGATGTAGATGGTGAAGTTTTCCGCTTCGGACAGTAAGGGCTCTCTGGAAGTCGAAGAGAGAAAACGACTGTGTTAAAACCATGCAGTAGCATCGATTGATTGATTGAAATTTGTATTAACAGCTTGGAGATTTAAAGTACATTTCAAGCACAACATTTCAATACAAGACTGAAAACTGTGAGTGGGACGACACCATAAAGCATTTCTACTTGTTTACAATAGGGCCTACTACCATGTTCATTTAATCAAGACATTTACAAATATTACAAATATTCACTTCTGTATAGCCAAAAGCAGGAAATCATAGTGGAGGTAAAAGGGAAAAGAAAAATATGAGGGGAAAAGGGGGTGGGTGGGGGAATCATATTTTATGGAGGCCAGTTTCGGATTGCAGCCGTCCATAGCGGTGCCCTTTGAGAGCGGTTTTGAAGGAGTCAAGGGATCCGCATGTCTTAATGACTGTTGGTACGGCGTCCCAGTGACAAATAGACTCACGTAAATGCTGCATATGTCAGTCAATGCAAATGATTGTAGTGAGAATGTAGTGGGACATATCTACAGTTTAAATGCCTAAAGCCTAATTGGCCTAGGCCAGTTCTAATAGTGAATTCACAGAGGTCTAGATACATATTGATAGATAATAGTTGACAAAAACTCGGGGCTGATTCTCACGCTGGTCTTTTCTGGTATTCAACAGGACACCAGCCATGGATCTCACAGGTCCCAGTGCTGTTTACACACACTCCAGTCTTTAATCCTGACAAAGAGAAGAAAGATTATTGGGTATGGATCTTAGAAAGGTTCTGCTGAAATATGAAAAAGAAAAAAAAAGCTACGATGTTGTTACAATGTAACCGAACTATGAAACAAATGTGAATAAAATGTATCAATGGGGTTCTCCTCCCAGATACATATCGCTGTAGCTCAGTAGATGAGCAGTTATTCTTACCGTTGCCCGCTATTACAGTTTCACCCTCCGTACAGTCAGCATCTTGTAAACATTGTCCATCTGGCACCTTGGGGTGCTGTGAGGGACAATGAATATGACACAATTTACTCAGCTTGAAAATGCTAATCTGTTATCTGTAGTCAAAAAGAATCGCTTCTCGTCGCTTCTCGCCCTCAGGGCGTCTTACTGGTAGAATTGTATACAGTACCCCTTTTCACTTTCCTAGAATACATGCATCCGGCATTTGTAGCTGCTGCAAAAGCTACAGTACAGTACAACACACCACAAAGACACTGTGTAGCTTTGCATCTTTGTATCTTTTGCATCTGCCCGTTTGAATGCATGCAGCAGCAGCATTACACATCTATATCACAAAAGCTAGCAGTGGTCTGATGGTTCAATTGTAGAACAATATGATTTGCTGATTCACTGTTGGAAATGATGTGTTTATTTATTTATTTTTACTTTATTGTCAGTAAATGTATAGGCTCTAATTACATGGTGCCCGGACGTGTTGAGAATGAGATTACAAACGAGCTTGCATATTGAATTTAATCCTATTTATCTAGAATATCTTCTTTTCATGCATACTCCCAATGGGTTAATAGTAAGAATTGTTTAATGTATATGTTAATTTAAAGAACAGTGTGTATGTTGTATTGTATTTTCTTTTATGTGGAGCACCTGGTGGAATAGCGTCTAACTTGGTAGAAACCCATGGTGAATTAATAAATAAACATTTGATATAAATTATAAAACCTAAATATGCATATTAGGGAGACTGTGTTATTGCTTGTTGGCACAACATTACCATAATGTACTCACCTCAGGACAGAACCCAAGTCTTTGATTTGGTGTCTCTATGTAATTTGTGACAATAAAGAACACCTGTTCCCCCTACAAAGACAAAGAACAATAAAGAGATTCATGTTTTATGACTTGTTGTATATCTCTGCTGTCGCCAAGAAACCACGTAACTCCAAAATGCAAATTGTTCAGGAAATGAAAAATATATTTTGGTGGTTGCTTTAGCAGACACAGTTTCAAAGTCCAATGGAGTTAAGAGGTTTTGTTCAACGCGTTTTTTACTACTTTCCATTGGTTCAATATTTTTCAGTAAAGGGTGTTCAATAGCACTGATTTATGCAAACAAAATGGAGTTAGGTGGTTTCCTCCCGACAGCAGCAAAAACAGTTTGGTCAGACCAACAGCTGTGTTGCATAACTACACATGTACTAAATCCATGCTAAGTCTGTATTCCTAATCCTAATGAAGTCCAGTATGGGAGATCAGACTGCACAGAAAACCAAAAGGGTGAATTCAATGTACTGGTTAGAGGTTCAATACATTTTTTTTTATCTATTAAAAAAAGGGGTGATGTAAATTCTGTCTCCTAAAACAGATATTTGATATGATTAATGTGTCGATAATTGTTAATCTAAATTATATTGTGCTTTAGATACTGCCTGCATGTGTCGAGATTGCAGGGAATTTATTTACTTGACTAAAGACTTATCTAGTTTATAAAATCCAGAAATCTTAAATTGAGTGATTTATGTGATTATTTTTGACTAATCTTTTTGCTGTTATTTATTGTATCACAACACACAGACATTATATTTAGGAACTCACATTCGGGGGTATGACGTAGTCCTCGGAACCCCAAAGGTGAAGCCCAGAGTGGGAGCTGTTGGTTAGCGTAACACCCTTGAGTTTGGTAATGACTGAGCTTTGAATAGCCTCCTCTTTCTCCTGGTAGCCTTTCTTCACAACAAAGACCCACCTGTGAAATAACAATGAAACCTTCACATTAGAGTGTCATTATGTTTTCAAAAACATTTTGGAAGTTTGGAAGCGCTCACTTTCAGCAAAGCAACGTTCTGCTGCTGCCTCCTGCATTATGTGCAAATTAAAAACAGGTGGTACGCAGGGCCATTAAGTGATATAACTTGTTTACAGTGGATTTTTTATGAAACAAACATAAAAAGCAGATAGAAACAACCAGATAGGACTTTTCTGTTTGGATGTATGGACTGGACTGTCAGTGGGAAATTGCACCCTGCTGCCTTGGTTAACTTAGTACCTATCTCTCAAGACAGATTCAGAGCCCTATAGCTGCGACTCAAATTCAAAGGAACTCAAATTATGCAGCCGTTATGCAACGCCTACTGAGTGGCAGAAACACTACTTTATGGCGTTGACAGCCCATAACATCCAAACAGAAAAGATTGATTGCATTAAACAACGTTAAACAACGTTCAACTCACTTTGCCACTAACTTTGCCACTCACGTTATGCATGTGCATACCCTCTGTAAGCCAATATGGACTGATTGATCAGGTAAGTGAAAGTAACTAATGTATAGTCACACCATGGGCCACACCCATCTTACAGCTGCCAGGGGAACCTGAGGGCCACACTTTGCTCATTATTTATTCTGCATTTGATGACATTTATCCTCTCAGACTCAAGACTTTGAATATTTTGTTATTGTTGGATTTTGTCCACGATTCCATGCTGTATTGATGTTGGTACCGTTAGGAGAGACAACAGGCAAACATTGATCAAAATAACAATCCTTCTTCCTTCTACATTCTCTAATTGTGTAGACTTCATGTAAATTAAGTAATGCAGATGTTTAACAATAATGTAACTCTTGAGAGCGTAAAATGAAACCAAATGGAGAGTTACAGATCTATATAAGGGTCCATTTGGTTACCAACTCTCCATAATCTAACATGGGCGGTCCCCGGACCACTGGTTGAAAACCACTGGAATAGATCACCAAATTATGTGGAGCGTCTGGATTCCAAAAACCTGAGAATCACAGCCCTAAAAGCTAAACATACTATAATCCAGGCTTGTGAAACTTAATTAACTTGCATCTTTCCCGACTCGTGGAAAGGAGAGAACCGGAGGGAGTGAGGCAGCGGGGGAGGGAGTGAGGCAGCGGGGGAGGGAGTGAGGCAAAGGGGGAGAGAGAGAGAGTGAGAGCCTAGTATTTCACCCATGCAATGACCTGGCCAATGCTGGACACTGGAATCTGAACAATAACCCTAGCTGGCAAAGAGCACGCAAGCTGATTTTCTGCTTATGTATGTACTGACACCCGAGGCCGATTAAAAAAAAAAGTATTTTAAATCGCAAAACAATATTGCTGTCAGTGGTGGGCCACGAACCCCCATCTGAAAATATGTTGTCGTCCCCCACCTCCCCAGAAGCAAAGATTCGAGATAAAAAAATGTTTGCTCTGAAAGAACATTCAAAGATTTGTGCCACATTTTCGCAAATTCTTCAAAAATAGCAGATGTATACAAGCTCATTCGGTGCCGTGCTATGAGCTTGTAGATCTGCTATCTTTCAATAGCTGCAAGCACCAAAAGGGGTTCCGGTCCAGAATGGGTTACTAGGCACTAGTCTCGATGCAACCAGAGCCATCGAGATCAGAAAGACGTTGCGTTAATGAGGAGTCAGAGCCATACAGGTCATGTGGTTCATGTACCAAACATGCTTCATCAACACCGGTGGTGTAAAGTAACTACTAAGTACATTTACTAGTTAACACGAAGCCCGCCGAAAATCGTAAATATGCTTTATAGTACTGCCGCCCACCTATCACGTAGCCTATGTGATAAAGGCCTTTAATCCAAGTTTTGATCGATCGAGTGACAGACGAGTGCCGTTGGCATGCTAGTGTCGAGTGTGACACTGGACGGCGCCATCTTAAGATGCGCACGCATCCACGTGTATCTCCAAATTGGCGGCATGAATGTTGTTTTTGGTCAAAACAAGGTTTTTCAACGGCCGACTTTTTTCTGCACCCTGTAAGAGAACAACACCCGGTCAAGACACCACACACAGACCATTACGGCATCGTAACAGAGATATCTGGCTCTTCAAAATAAGGGTTGAAAGGGGAAAAACCTTGGCAATGCATTCTGTCAATGCGGCATTCCGCATTCTTGTTATCTTTGTGCGTGTGGCAAACATTTGGCAAAAAAGATCTACAAGCCCCACATGGCCACAACGTGTGCGTTGATGCGTTGTGAACGTGCAGGAGGAAGTAGTAGAGCTATATATGGGAGGTTGACCGTGGGTCAGCTAAGGTCAACTAAGGGTTGAAGGGGTTAAACAACGTCCAAATCAGCTGTGAGTTGGTTTTGGCAATAAATCATTGAATATATTGAATATTACATGAATATTCTGTGATCACATGGTCTGCCGTTGCTGTATAAGAATTGGCCCAATGGAGTGCAACATTCTATTATGTCAATGGCTCTGAGCAAATGGTTCTGGTTGCCATAGATATGTTCGTCGGAGTGACCTGTCTGCAACGGGAGAAGGAAGTCAAGCAGAATTTTGAACGCACGTGCCTCTGATTGGCCTACCGATCTTCAGTTTTTCTTCCGCTATACGCTTCGCAAGGAATCTCGGGAAAGCTTGCCAAGAATGCAATCAATCATGCATCGCCGTTGCCTCCCGTTGCCTCCATGGTGCCTTCCGTTGAGATACAGACGGCCCAGAGCTGGAAGAGGCGTCTACGTTTATATGTCTATGCTTGCTACTTGCATGTGCAAGCAGATTGCGCAAGTACTGTAATCGGCTGCGTAGTATATGTCAGTGGTGTCGCTCGGCCAATCGGGGACCAAGTATTGGTGGCGTCACTCGGGCAATCAGGGACCAGGAACACCAATCTGCTGGGTATGTATGTCGGTACATTCCACCATGCAGCCAATGAGAAACCACTGTTCTCGTTCACGTAACTATAGTACGTACTACGTTTCAAAAAAGATATAAGTTTCAATAAAATATATGTATCGGCTGGGTATGTGTGTACGTCGGTGTACTCCACCGGGCAATGAGGGACCACTGACCAGTGACCACTGCTGTATTTCAGAACCAGACAGCAGCAGAGAGCTATAGGACTCAGAGCAGCAGCCGTACCAGCAGTGGTGAGCGGCACCTCATGGTGCTCTCTGCTTGCGCACACGTAGGCCATGCATGGCATGATCGACAGAGTGCCTTTCTAGTTTGGCAATGGATTCTTCTGTGTGGCGTCAGTCAGTCAATATCTCGATCATCGAGAGAGAAGAGAGGCGTAGAGAGGGAGGGAGCTCGGGAGAGAATGAGCAAGTGATGGAGGCCGGAGAGCTTGTTCAGCGAGAGAGAGGAAGATAACACGATTTGAAATAGCCTATATTTCAGAAATAGGCTACTGACCATCACACAGAAATGACAAAATCAGAACGGATGATGATTAATCATGACAAAGGATTATGACAAGGGTTTGAGCAACAATGCAACAGTATTATTTGTCGGTTACAGCTAGCCTATTACTACTTACTGAATAGAAATTAAGTAGGCTACATATGTGTTTTTCAAGATAATATAGGCTACACGTGATTGGTGTTGCTGAACTATACTTTATTACGAGGAATTAGAACAATATTTGAAGTTTCAATATTTATTGATTATTATTATTAAATTATTGATAATGTGCTCCATTTGCAGTGATATTAAGAGTGGTACATTTCACCCTATGAAAGTTATATCACCCTATCATATTTTTTTCCCCCTTGTTTTTCTTGAGAGAAAAAAAATATACAAACAAAAAACTGACAAAAAGAAACAAAACAAAAACACGACATTATTATACATGAAAACAATATGATAGGCTACAACAATGACATCAGTGACATAACTGATTAGGGGCGGGATATCCTATATATAAACTTTCTTTCAAATACAAAAACATGGCATCAATAATAATAGGTTATAAGGATCGGTTGATTTCAGTTTAATTGGCTTAATAGTCAACTTTATAAGTAGGCCTATATAATAAACAGCTTACTTATACTGACTGTAAACGTACACTAGTCTGTAAACCAATAATCATTCTAATCTAGGCTAACTCATTACAGTAATGTGCGCAAAGGGCATGCATGCGTGCAGCTCACCCGACCACGTATGCCAACACAGCGACTTGGAAGAGTCGAAACAGTATTCCGATTTTCCTGTTCTCGGCGATGACCAGTTTCTCTGTTTTGAAATAAAAGAAATTGTGGAAATAGCCTGGCCAACAACTGTTGCTGCAACAAGCCATTCCTCCTTCTGAATGGGGAACTCTTAAAGTGCGATCAGTCAGTCAGTCAGTCAGTCAGTCAGTGTCTCGGGGATGGATCAGATCGCCTGGCTGCTAGACTAGAGGATCTCACACATCTATATTGGTTGACATTTCAACGCAACAGTCAAGCCCATGGCATGAAGTCAGGGCAGGGGGCTGAGGCGGGGGGCGAGGCCGGCGGGGGTCCATAAACCACGAATGTGGTCTCTAATTCCTTGGAGTAGGCTTACTAGGCTAGTATGGCCTGCTAAAAGCAATGCAAGTGGAAATGTAGTGTGTGTATTATTTCAATTTTGGAGAGTCACACTGACACACTGTAGAGTAGACACACTATGTACAGCCAGCCAGGGTAGGTAAACAGACTGAGAGAAACCTGCTGCACATAAGAACATCGATCATGCTTTACGGTCTAATGAATGTACATAGCAGTATATAGGCCTAGCCTCGGCGATCCACTAGAGGTCGTTGTTGTCCATGTTTTGTAAGGAGGACAAAAAACTGTCATATATTTCCGTTCTTACTGAGAGTCACTCAGTCTGCTGAATGCCTAAATTGTAAAATGTAGAGAAAGAGGGAAAAAAATTACCATCGGTCCGTTCAAGTATTGAGGGTTTAAGTTTAGGGGCTCCATTTTCGTCACACGCTAAACCCCTTATCCCTAAACTTCTTTGCCTTTTTGTACTATTTTGAAAAACATTTTGAAATGTTCAACTAGCCAATCTACATCGACACGTTGTGGGCTTGTGAACTGGCCATTTTAACTATTCAAAATGTTTGAATAGTAAAAGTAAAAAAAGGCAAAGAATTTAGGGATAAGGGGTTTAGTGTGTGACGAATATGGAGCCCTAAGTGTTTAACTGTCTGAAAATACACATTAACATGAATCCAACAACATATTGTCAGAATGCATGATACTGACATGTATACCGCCTCAAGGGAGGCAAACAGACTCTCAGAGCTCCTGCGCTTGTGCAGTTATTATATGGGCAATAAAATGCACCATCATAACATCACACCCCACCCACCCATCTAATAATAATTCAAATATGTTATACCGCGGGGCAAGTTCAGTTCCCAGCTTCACCCATAGCTAAATGAAAATAAAGAAAACTAAAATAAAGAAAATGAATGTAGCCTAGAGAGAAATCCTGAAAAACATGAAGTTAGCCTATATAGTATGTTGTTTTTCATTATTTTCATATTTTCTTTTATTGTCGAAAACCATGAAAAACGACATACGTTACAACATACATTTTTTAAAACATACAATTATGAAGAACATGAAAAACAATATTATAGTATGCCGTTTTTCATGGTTTTAGTTATTTCTCTCATCACTTAGTTTTCTATTTTCGAAAAACCATGAAAAAGGACATTACTATATGTAGTAGCCAACGGCAGCAAGCACTATTGGGAAAAACATGTGAAAGACGTCATTGGCAGTAGAGTTATTTATAGGCGCAATAAATGGCACTGAGCTGTGTGCATCCAAATGATATCATCTGTAGCTGAATACAATACTGCGAAAAGGGGTTTTCTTCACTGCAATTGGATGGGCTCGACCCATTTCGACCTATGCAGGGATGTCCTGACACGGAACCTCTTCTCAGAGCTAATAGAGTGAGGTTGGGGCAACAGTAGGTAAAGGTCAGGGTTAGGCATAGTGTTTTGGGGTTCATTTATAGGGTTAGGTTTAGGCCTACAATCACGCCCACCTAGCTGGGCGAATGCTCTGTGAAAAAGGCAGTCCCCTACCGAACACACCAAACAAAGCTATGGTATGGGATACCGGTAAACACGATATGTATAAGAGCCTATAATGCAATTGTACATGAAGCCAGAAGCCAGTATTGAATGACTCGTTAAATGAAGTACCATTTTAAACTTTTGGCCGTTTGGAAACAGACAATATGCGAGCTCACAACGTGTCCCTAATCCCTATAGTGAAACGTTGTGAGCTTGTAGATCTCTAATGCAACCAAGTATAAATCAGGCAGAGAGACCGTAATTACTGTAAACATCACAGTGACGAAGGAGGCCCCCCTACAATGTGTCTGTAGCCTACATGCGTGCGTGCGTGCGTGCGTGCGTGCGTGCGTGCGTGCGTGTGTGTGTGTGTGTAAAACATTTGTTGAAGCAGTGGATCAGACTGCTGATCAGATAGATGTCCGGCAGTAGTACAGTACAGTGAGCGAGTGAGTATAGTATGTTAGCATGAGGACAGACGAGAGAGAGAGAGAGAGAGAGAGAGAGAGAGAGAGAGAGAGAGAGAGAGACGGGGTCATCATCCGTGAGAGAAAAAGATGCCGTGAGACGAAGAGAGAAGGCAACGTTTTGATACCGTAACAAACACACTGAGAGACTGCAGTTTCGGAAGAAAGGAAACGTGGATGAATTGAGACGGGGGATGGATGGTGGAGCTACATGGATGGAGTATGGTAGGTCAGAATGATTCTCTTTGAAACATTGTGTAGGCCTACTATGTTTGAAGTAGGCCACGGCCCCTCTACAGGTCTGATTTAAAGAATCAGACCCGTCTGAAGTGAGTGGTGTGTGTACTGTACTTGTGCAGTACGTATACAAGCCCTCCTCCCTGTGCGTGCGTGCGCGTGCGTGCGTGCGTTCACACATATACCCACAAAGCTGAGCATACTGTAGCAAGGGATAGGAGGGGAAAGTTTGGGTCCCGTGGAGACATCACATTTCTCTTTGGGGTCACAGTCACATTTGGGAATCACTGGCTTACTAGTTTGTGCAGCGCAACATAAAACATGGATTATGTATGGACGTGTTTGCTTAAAGCAGTGACAGTCACGTGACAGTCACATCACACAAATTCAGTATCAGGTCAGTATGATGGTCAATATCATGTCATTAGTATCATTGTCAGTATCATGTCAGTGTTATTGTTAGTATAATTGTCAGTATAATTGTCAGTATTATGGTCAGTATCATGTCAGTATCATGTCAGTATCATGTCAGTATCATGTCAGTATCATTGTCAGTATCATGTCAGTATCATGTCAGTATCATGGTCAGTATATGGTCAGTATCATGTCAGTATCATGTCAGTATCATTGCCAGTATCATTGCCAGTATCATTGCCAGTATCATTGCCAGTATCATGTCAGTATCATGTCAGTATCATTGTCAGTATCATGTCCACATCATTGTCAGTATCATTTTCAGTATCATGTCAGTATCATGTCAGTATCATGGCCAGATACTATCATGATGTCAGTATCATGGTCAGCATCATGATGTCAGTGTTATGGTCA
>OOFJ01030616.1:0-11482 GCA_900323375.1 Benthosema glaciale
GTGTTGTCTACACATGTTTAACCCATATTAAGTAACCGGAACCACCCACGTGACCCACCATTTTACCCAGAACCAGGTACAAACGGTAAGGTGTAATTCCGTGATATCGTTGTTGCTGGCAGCTGCTAATGTTTGGTAAGGTTAAATATCAACGTGTTGTGATTACTTTTGCGGGCCTATACATGTATGTTGCATTACTGTCCAACTATAACGGCATGGTTTTGTTGACTTTTCGTTCAGCTTTTTAAAACGTGTTTGTGTAAACGTTAATTAGGCCGGGCCGGGCCTGCTGTTGTCTTGATCAGGGGTCATCAACGCCATGTTGGCTTTACGTGCATGGTCGTGGTGGACATTTTATGTCAACATAATGTTGACGGACATACAAAATGAGTGGACAATAATATTAACAGAAACACACAAATAATAAATAATAGCGCTGAATAATACGTCTGTAAGTCTGAGAGTGTTTAAATGATGTTAGCTGCTTGGCGTCCATCATGATGATGAGAAACAACTGACGCGATTCCACGGGACCAAAAATGCATGTGATGACCTGATCTTGAGTCAAGGAATCTTAAATTCTCTCAGTACCTGCTGCAAGTAAATCAGTGTGTTTTAATATGAATGTTACTTTAACTCTGATACTTGTAATTTAAACTGATTTATTTGGTTCTATGTGTACAGACTAGTCCGAGTAAAAAAAGTTGGACTACATTTTGCATGAGTAGAAATAGAAACACGGAAAGCTCAAGACGAACAGGGACGTGCAAATCTAAAAATCGATAAAATACATGATAGTCTTGATTCAAGGGCAGGCTAACTTTACTGTGACTCTTCAACAAAATTAAACTTATTTTGTTTAAGATTACCTTTTTGCTTAATGTATTAGGCCTATAGATACTTTACTGGCTCTCAATGATATCAGAGTAACTGGAATGTAATTACTAATTAGATATCATATCCTATATTTGGTGTTTATTTTTCCAACCCGATTGTTCCAACTAGGGCTTCATGGATTTATAGCCTATATTATTTTATTTATTTTCTTTTTCAATAATCAATACATCGATTAACCAATTTATACTTCTCCACACAACAATGTCATGCAAACAATATGTCAGCTTTACAAACTTACAACTTGTAGTCAGTTGTAAGCTTGCCGATTGGCTATATGTTCAGCAAAGATATTTTATGTAAAGAGTGAAAACTGAAAATACACTAAAGTCACTAGCATAGAGCTCTGAGGTACCCCTTGCAACTGAGGTTTATAGTTGGGTGGTTTGATTAGTTCAATAAGCTGTTGGGCCCTATAGTTCCAACTATATGAGGTTTAGTTGGGTGGTTCAATTAGTTCAATAAGCTGTTGGGCCCTATAGTTCCAACTATATGAGGTTTATAGTTGGGTGGTTCGATTAGTTCAATAAGCTGTTGGGCCCTATAGTTCCAATGTTAATAAGGTGCTACCATGCTGCATGAAATGAAATCTCATTTTGTCATTACATAGGTACTGTTAGAAGAAGACGCTGAATAATAGCTGAACAGCAACAGACAACAAGACATTGACAAGATCCCCTCCTCCCCATCTTCCTGTTCCAGGCACTCTCTGAAAAAAAAACCTAGCTATTTCACCATGAATGAAGTCAGTGTAGTCAAAGAGGGCTGGATCAACAAACGAGGTAACAATCTTTATTGAGATTTTGCTATTCTAATTGTAACAATTAATTTTAGAACGTGGGTAGCATTATGATATCAGTAGGAATTAACCCATTGTGGTGGTGGTGGGTAAATCAATTTCTACTGGGTGTTTCTACTGGGTGTTGATTGAGTTTTGGGCGGGAGGAGTAGGACAAAGGACCTACATCCTCCTGGTGGGGGCTCCTCACTGGCAGGTGAGTCAGTAGGATACAATAGTTGTAAAATGGGCTAAAATATAATTGGCTATTACAATTATTCATCTAAAATAAATAAATAAATTGTGTGGTAGCTGTGTTTGATAGGGAGATCATGGTTAAAATGTTCACCAAGAATATAATTACACAATGTAGCCTTCTCAATCTCAATAATGTATCTACTTGTCTTGTCAAGGTCAGTACCTCAAGAAATGGAGACCGAGGTACTTCGTCTTGAAGAGTGATGGGTCCTTCATTGGCTTCAAAGTTATTCCTGATCTAATTGACCAGATACGTCCACTCAACAACTTTTCAGTGGCCGGTCAGTCCCAAATTGTTGTGAGACAGAATAGCAAGAAGAACCTCTCGGTTTCACATTGCTTGTTGCTCTGCACTATAATTATGGAATAATTTTTCTCACCCGTACATTTCCAAAGCCCAACACCTTTACCAACTAACTAAATGTTGAATTGTTCTTTACGTACAACTAGAATGCAGGTTGCTGAAGACTGAAAAACCCCGTCCCAACACATTCCTCATTCGCTTCGTGCAGTCGGCCTCAGTTATTGAACGCAGCTTCAATGTGGACAGCGACGAGGAGAGGTGAGAACGGAGTATATGTCACCACTGTGTTTAACTTAAATGAACCATAGTGTCCACTCCTTCCCTGTTCTGGGCATTGGTGAACATTCAGCAAACATTTAGTGAAAATAGCAGATTTACAAGCTCAAAATGTGTCGTAATGCAACATGTGAGCTTTGAGCTATGAGCTTTGGTGTTGTAGAGGGAAGAATTAGCGAAGTATAGAGCATCGCGGTCCCGCCCCCTACGCCTGTTCCAGAACTGAATTCCCCGTTCATTTTTCTCATAGACATTTCTAAAATGATTTATATAAACATGATTACGCCGCAGACAAAGCCAAATCGCGTCGTGACAAATCATGACAACAAACACAATATTTTGGGCCGATCAAATCAGTAGTAAGAAGAGAAAAACGGCAGGATACAACACTTTTTGTTTTGTTTTTCTTCTTAAAAAGTATTTGATTGGCCCAAAACGTGTTTATCGTCATGATTTGTCACGACGCGAGTTGGCTTTGTCCGCGGCGTAATCGTCTTTTAATACTTTTTGAAAAGCCTATGAGGAAAATGAATGTGGTTTTCACTTCTGGAACAGGCGTCGTCATGGAAGGGGGCGGGACCGCGATGCTCTATAGATCCCTGCCCTGGGGGATCCTAATGAACTGAAATATAGGGTTTATAGATGGTTAACATGAGGACCTTAAAGCTGCATTGTGACATGCATTCCCTGCCAACAAACAAGGAGAATAATTAATTCAGCATTCTCCTCAAACACTAATAAGACAGGTTGTGCTTGTGCTACAATCATGTAAAGAATTATATTGTTTACAAATTGAATTTGATTGTTAAACTGTCCAGACTGCTGTTTGATTTCAGTGCATGTTATTAAACAAGCCTGCTAGCTCTGCAAGTTATCTCTTGGTGGGCAGCAGTGTCTGTGGGCTTGGTATTATAGACCATGCTGTAAGCAACACAGCGAATAAGGGGTTGTGTTACTGTATAGATTTAGGTGTGTCCATTGACAGTTCTGTTAACTTCTGTCCATGCATATAGTAGGGGGTTATGGGTGATTTGTGATGTAAGAGTGTGTGCGATTTTGTGCCACAGAGAGGAATGGATACGAGCAATTGAGTCTGTGAGCGATGGCCTCAAAGCGTGTGAGCAGAAGGAGAAACCCATGGATGTGTTTGGCTCACCGAGTGCACCCAGCCCGAAGGAGATGGAGGGGGCCATGTCCACGAGCCTGAACAAAGTGGTGAGAGTATCATGCAGTGGGAAACATAATGTAATTAATAGAGAAAATATGGGGTGCACACATTTTTGAAAGTGTAGAACAACATCAAAGTCAAAGTCATTACAATTTGTCACATACGTTACCGCAGCGAAATTTGTTCTCCACATTTGACCTTGATCTCTTGGAATGATTCCCGCGGCACCCCCCAATCCAACCCATTGAAGCTGAGTGCCAAGCTGGGAGGCATTGGGTCCCATTTTTACAGTCTTTCTTTGGTATGACCAGGCCGTTGTTCGAACCCCGACCTCTCCCAGTGAGGGAGGGCGGACACTGTGACCACAAGGCCACTGTCTGGTCATTTATGTCATATCATATTCTATACAAATCCCAGACGATTTCTGGTCTCATCATGTCATTATCAATATATATTGCCCAGTCTTTGTTCAATTCACATTTACGTGACATCATGTAATAATTGGTAGGGTATTTTATTGCAGCTTTGTTCTGCTTTATAGACAATGAGTGACTTTGAGTACCTGAAGCTGCTGGGTAAGGGGACGTTTGGGACAGTTATCCTGGTGAAGGAGAAGTCCACTGGTGTCCATTATGCCATGAAGATGCTACGCAAAGAGGTCGTCATTGCCAAGGTTAGATGGCACATTTAAGAAGACCACCTTATTAACCACTTGAACCATATTCTGTCCATATCATTATAACAGGCAAAGATTTGAGGAAAACTTGCAGACTTACAACACGTGAGCTATTTTCATCGAGGAGATTTGGTGTATAGGGGGAAAAAGGCACTGTCTTCTCAACGGGGTGTATGGGGTTCAAAAGGTTGATTGGTCATATTGCTCTTGTTTACAACATGGTGATAGTTAGAAACCAAAAGGATACTTTACAATGGAAACAAGTGGACAGGTCCATTTGATTACATTTTGTACTCATTTTTGGTAAGAAACAAACATACAAAAAAGAGCTTTATATTCTGGTAAAGACAGGAGTGATATTGTGTAAACTTTCAATAAGCAAGTTAAAAACATGTAAGTGGTGTATTTCAAGGTGCATCCCAAGGTCTCTCAAAGGACCTATGTCAAATGACGATACACTTTGTTACGTAGTAGTTACTACATTCTTCTCTCTTTAACAACTTAAACCCTATACTCCATTGACCGGAGTTCCCCAAGGGTCTATGTAAGACCCCCCTCCCTTATCCCCTCTACACCAATACTCTTTTCTGATCAGGTTTACACAAAATCATACTGCTTCTTATAAGGTGTGCGTGTGTGTGTGTGCGTGTGTGTGTGTGTGTGTGTGTGTGTGTGCGCGCGCGTGCGTGCGTGTGCAGGGTGAGATTGCCCACACAATTTCAGAAAGAAGAGTGTTAGCAAACATGAGACACCCTTTCCTCACCGTGAGTACAGCATACTTTATTCAACCCCTCCATGTAGGGGTGGTCATTAAAATTGTATCATATATCATCTGTCATTGTGGGATCCACATATATTGTGAATCATGATACACAGTTCTGTGTTTATGCAGTCCAATGTGATGAAGAGTACTAGATAACAACAAGATCATTTGATGTAATTGTCCTTATTGAGATCATAATGTCAATGTGGAAACAATATTTAAATTACATTTATCACGAAATAATCAAAATATAAATAATAATTATGTATCACTTACGGAAGAAGGTCTTTTGAATAACCTAAACACTTAATCAACTAATCTTTTATTATTGTTTGGATTAGATGCATTTAAAAAATGTAATGTTATTAAGTTTATAAAGTTTACAGCAAAGTATGGTAATACAGTAGACAGTGATGGTAAACGTGTTCAACCTAAACAGACATCTAGACATTGCAAAACAATTAAAAATATAAGTAACGGTTAGGTTGTAAAGAGCAGATACATAATTCATTATTGCTAAACCAAAAGTAGTAATTAAAAAACAAATGCCAATAATTCCTGTTTTCCAGACGTTGAAATATGCTTTCCAAACCCCTGAGCGGCTGTGTTTTGTAATGGAATATGCCAGTGGAGGCGAGGTGGGCACACAAACACATGTTCAACCACAGATGTCACACACTACAGTTTCAAATGACATAAGTGGGTTTGGCTTGTACATTGAAGCACATTTGGACTCGGTGTTGTTATTCTTCCTCTCTCCCCTTCCTCCTTTAGCTCTTCTTCCACCTGAACAACGAAGGGATGTTCACAGAGGACAAGTCACGATTCTATGGTGCTGAGATTGTGTCCGCACTGGACTACCTGCATTCACATCATGTCGTGTACAGGGATCTCAAGGTGGGAACGACAATGTGCTTTTAGCTGTTGACCCTGATGAAGGCCCATGCAGGCCGAAACGCGTTGGTCTAAATTAAATAGGATTTTTGTACTTCAAACTGCACAGAGCTGCCTTGGACACTCTTTAAAGTTCGCCACCTTCTTACCTCCTCCTTCACATTGTTTTTTACTCAAAGGTATAGAACATTTAAAGAACTTTTGTGATGCTGTATTATTGAAACCCTTTCCAAAGAGCACCTGTCTGCAGTTACTTTTACACATACTAAGGACCCACAAAGCGCTTCTTTTTGTGCTTTTAGCTGTGATTTACTTGGTTGGGGATTACAGGATGGTAGCATAATGTGTTTTCCACTGGAATCAGCGTCCAACATTAATGGTTGCCTCCGTCCGACATTAACGGACGCCGGATGCGCACAGTGCTTCAATGCGTTGTGAGTTTTACTCTGCTATTTCCACTGAATGTTTGCCCCAGAATAGGGATGCTAGGGTTCAAGTGGTTGAAGACAAAACAACGCAATAATTCATTTTGGGTTTTACTTTTTTTTACATGACACATCCCGGGTTCCTGGTCAAATTGTTGACAGACATTTAAACTCAACAGTATGTTTACTTGGATACATACATACATATTTACTGTACTTCAGAAAGCCAGTATCTACTAGCTGTTAGCTAGGTACTGCTTATCAGTTACTCAATTTGTTTCCAAACTGTGAACAATCTTCCAGTGGATGCTGATATCATTGCGGTTTTCAGCGATTTTGTCCCTGTGGCAGTACTAGCATCATGTCCAAGGGGTGTACTTGTACATCACGTTTCACAGGAGATAGACTCCTGCCATATGGGTCGTTATTTAAGTATGATTGACGTGGTTCATAGTGTCTTCTGCTTCTTGTGTGTATTCTGTTTACAGCTTGAAAATCTGATGCTGGACAAAGAGGGTCACCTGCAAATCACAGATTTTGGCCTTTGTAAAGAAGGCATTACTCCTGATGCTACCATGAAGAGTTTCTGTGGAACTCCTGAGTACCTAGCACCTGAGGTAAGGCACTGATGGTAAGACAAGCAAGTAGCATGTGACGTGACCATACTATAGTAACTCCTTACTCCCACCTTCACATTATTATACACACCTCCGTGTGCCCTATCCCATTAAACCTCGCAGTTTTACACAAAACCAAATCACTAGTATATTTTAGGGTCAAACATCAGAGTCCCATGTGGCCCATGTTGGCAGTGATCCGATTAACCTAAGCTACAGCCTATCAGTTAGGGATGTCCCATTACACTTTTTTCATTCCCGACCCGATACCACAATTTCTATGTTGATTTCTATGATACTGATCCTGGATACCGATACCAGTGTTGTGATCGTATATTGTGTTTATAGCTGTCTAGCTATATATGTCATGTTGTGTTTATAGCAGACCCCTCACTCCACATGCCCCAACATTTTATTTACCTGCCATGGTGTCAACCCCTTACCCCTGTGTCAGACCGGTGGTTAGACTGGCATATTCGCCGATACTGATATGACCCGATATGACAAATAATGGCTGATACCGATACTTTTAAATTCCGATAGCGATACAGTATCGGGACATCTCTACTATCAGTATAGTTATATATTATGCCATGACAACATGATGAAAGCAATTGTTTGGAAAACGCTGCTAAAATACCAATGTGTGTTTTACTTCTCTGGCACGCGCTGATTGGCTTTAATTGAACTTTCAGCTGATTAAACGTCAGCAAACCAAAGACAAAAATGCATTTGCCCACGTTCTTGCCAGATGACATGAATTATTTCTAATGGTGCCTAATTGAATACTTAATTAGATAGAAATGCACTAATGCTCCAATTCTATTTCATTGCAGATTCAGAAATGCTATGCAATTAAGACTAATGACCAGACCTTTCAAAATCACTGTAATGTCCTTCATTTGCTAGATCCTAGAGGACAATGACTATGGCCGGGCAGTGGACTGGTGGGGTCTGGGTGTGGTCATGTATGAGATGATCTGTGGCAAGCATCCCTTCTACAACCAGGACCATGAACGCATGTTTGAGATCATCCTCATGGAAGAGATCCGCTTCCCTAGTTTTTTATCCTCTGAGGCCAAGGAGCTGCTGGCTGGCCTACTCACCAAAGACCCAAAGAAGAGGTACCATTCCTTTTGTGTGTGCGTGCGTGCGTGCATGCGTGTGTGTGTGTTTGTGTGTGCGCGTGCTTGTATTCATTAACTAAAACTAATAAAAACTAGAATTGAAAATAAAATTAAACATTTTACTTAACTGAAATGTCCATCATTTAGCTTGTCGCCATCCAATATTTTTTGAATCGCGCCCATACAGAGCCTTTTCATGAAACTAAAATCTAAAATAAACTAGCAAACCCGCTTAAAAAATAATAATAATAATAATAATAATTATAATTATAATAATAAACTAAATTTTAAAACATGAAGTCAAAGCTAAATAAAAATAAAAACAAATGACATTCTTAAAAACTGTAATAACTGTTTTGTTCTGGATTCATATATTTTGCCTTGACGTTATTACTCTAATTGACAGGTTAGGAGGAGGCCCTAACGATGCCAAAGAAGTAATGAGCCACACATTCTTCACCTCCATCAACTGGCAAGACGTGTTGGAAAGGAAGGTAGGAAATAGTGAGGCCAAAGAATGCAAACATTTGAAGTTTAATTCCAGACATGATAAGGCGAGTGAGGATCAAATCACATTTTGTAGTCTACATTACAGCTAGCTATTACAAATATAGAGGAAATTAATACATTTTCACAATTCTTAAAATATGGTTCATAAATATAATAATATCTTACTCTGTGTTCACAATGTGCTACCATATTCTTCATTACATGACGAGTAATGACCATCTTTAACGTGTTATAAAATAACAGTGGGGCTGTTATGTCCAAAATGTTCCACCTATTACAGTGTATATGTATATGGAAATAATTGGAATAATGCATTAAGCCGAATAGTAGGAATGTTGCACCTAAAACACAGTCTTTGGCCCTGACTGTTATAAGTCCCAGAGTTTAAATCTGCAACTTATTATATGTATCAGTGTACACACTTGTACTCAGTAACCATACTTGGTCATTGTTCCATCCCACTTCAGCTTACCCCGCCCTTCAAGCCGGAAGTGACATCGGAGACAGACACCCGCTATTTTGAGGAGATGTTCACAGCACAGCCCATCACATTCACACCTCCTGATAAAAGTAAGTCTTATCATGTGTATACATTGGCAACTGGCGCCCCGGGGGCCACATGCGCCCCCCACCATCACTTAATACGGCCTGCAGGTTCATATCAGACAAATCATTGATTTCGGCTGTTACAATTCCAAATATCCAAAAACCTGTAAGTGGCAAAAAAGTACTTTCAGGCCTTACATCCATGTACATCCAAAGAGAAAAGTCCTATCTGATTGCATTAAACAACGTCTTTTTATGTCCAATGTAATTTAACTTGGTTAATAAAGTTAACATAACTATGTAAATGTATAAAAAAGGTCGCTTTTCAGGATTCCAATTCACAAATAGCAAAAAAATAATTAAGTATTTTAATTAAAATATAGCAAAACTAGAACTATAGTGGCCTTGTCCACCGTCAAAGTTGCCCAGCTCTGTGTTAAGGGGTTGGGGGGTTGACATTTTATCTTTGTGACCTAAACTGTTCTCACCCAGGTTGATGGACAGTCAACAGTTTACGCATGCTGACATTTCCTGTTGTTTGTTTACAGATGCAGACCCCAGCGAGACACTTTTCCCCCAGTTCTTCTATTCGGCTACCATAAAAGAGTGATAACTTCTCAACCACACATGCTCATACAGGCATACACACATGTCTGTGGCCATATATATTATTTTGTGAATCATTGCACTATTCCTTCCTCTTGTTCCTTTTTTTTTATCATTGTTTTGTGGGTTCTTGCGAGCAGCTGTTACAGGGAGGACAATATGGGACCTAGACCTTGCACTAATGATGTGATTGCACTATTCTCCTTTTTCAAGGAAGCCCTTTTTCTTAATTTTTTTTTATTGTTGCTGTTTTTATTTTGTATTATTTTTTGTGTGTTCTTGCGAGCAGCTGTCACACAGGGACAATTTGGGACCCAGACCTTGCACTAGCCCTTGAATGTCTCTGTTCTAGGTCTAACCTTGCACTATCGCATCAGCAACACACTCTGAAGGGCAGATTCATGGCTTAAGTAATAAATAGTAGCCTATTTCAAGCATAAAGAAATGTATGTGTTTATTCAAGAGCTGAAGACAGCTTTTGACAGGAACTTTAGCACTGAAATGTTGTTCTATTTTGTGAATGGTTAGTGCACTATTCTCAACCTTTTTAATTTCATTTCAAGGAAGCTCCTTTTATTATTATTTCTGGGACCACAACAATCAACATCTTAATTGAGGTGATAGTGTACAATTACAAATGGTTTAATTTGTACATTCCATAGGGTACATTCTCTGAGTTTACAGAGCTCTGGTGGTGACTGAGAAACCGTGTAGGCCGCGGCGCTAACTAGACAACAGGAAACGATACTTTTATTGTGTAGAACACTTAGCCGGAAAGGCTTGAGAAACCTTTATTTTGGAAATACTCTACCCATAATTCTTTTTCCACATCATTCTGGTTGGCTTGACTGTCTGTGTTGAATCGTGTATGTAAACATAAACATACACCTCGTTGGACGACTGGTCCGTTAATGTTCTGTTCAGTTACATGAGAAAAATGAGTAAGCGACACAAGACTGCGGGTAAGTTAGTTGATCATTCATCTTTGTAAAGCCAAGATGCCGCCCGGGCCGAGCAGTGCAGCTAACAATAGATCCTATAGGCCAGAGGGACGGCGGCTCGGGCTGCGATTGGTTAGCTGTTCGATTTTATTTTATTTATTTTTTAATGGAAAAAAATATTGAAAATATTCATATTTTTTTATAGAAATGTTTTATACTAGTTTATTTATTTAATATGTATTTATTATTCTGTCTACACATGTCTGTTTAGTAAGGTTTTGATGTTTTCTCTTTAACATACATTATTTGAAAATGTATCATCAACCTCAACGTTAAATTGTTTAATAAAACGATCTAATCTTAATATTTTATAAAACGATGCCAACAAAAATAAATAAAACTACATGGCAACCAAGGCAAGTAGCCAATCAGAGCCCCACGGTCGCTCTGAGCTGTGGGATCAAACAGAATTGTGCCAATTGGAATTGTGTTAGCCTCGTGGCTAACTCGTCAGCTAACGGCTAAGAGTTGATGTTTATGTCCGAATTTGTGCTCCGTCGTTGCGCGCAGAAAATGGCAGATCTGCAAGCTCACAACGCCTCGCGGATGTGAGCTTGCCGATCTATTATCTGCGCCCAACAACTATGCGCCCGTACGCCGCACGCACGCACGCGCACGCGCACGCACACGCACACACAC
>OOFJ01030643.1:0-11634 GCA_900323375.1 Benthosema glaciale
CTGTGAACTTCCCTTGCAAACGAATAGCTTTGTCACATCAGAGAATTGGTTATTTATACATTGTACTATATTGAAAATGAGCGCTTCCAAACTCAGATTTTTTTCCATGAAAATATGTATTGTCTTTAGACTGTCTCTGTAGTTGCTGAACATTATTAACCCATTTCAGCCTGAAAACGATGCTAAAAATGTCTTCTAAATACTGAAAGGTTTCTGAAAAACCCTTATTTCTATGTTAGTAGTTCTCAAATAATGAATCTCAAGGACCCCAAAAATGATCTGTAATTGGCCGCCGACCCTCATCTAAAAGTATGTTGTTCCAGAGACACCCCCAGAACCAAAGATATGAGTTAAAAACGTTCGCTCTGAAACAATATATTCAAAGATTTGCGCCACATTTTCACGATTTTTCAAAAATAGCAGATCTACAAGCTCGTAGCGCGCCACCGAGTGGCGCGCTACGAGCTTGTAGATCTGCTATTTTTCAATAGCTAAAGCATAACATAGTGGTTGAAACACCAAAAAGGTTCCCGTCTAGAAAGGGTTAAATTCAAAATGTGGCACCTGAAACTACTGTGTATAAACAGACAACATCAAAGTGCTTGACATAAACCTCTCTCTCTCTTCTCTCTCTTGTAGCAAAAACATAAGCGTAACTCAAATGAATTGGACAGCCAACTAGTGCTGCACGATTCTTGCTCCATTTTAGAAATGAGATCGCATAGTTGTCAAAATCTAGATTGTGATCTTTTTTTGATGTGCAGCACTAAACATGTCTTATGGTGTATTTTTATGAAACAAAAACTTTGCAGAAAGAAAGAGGATAATTCAAGCTTTCCATACAGATGCAATGTTGGTGAGTTTAACGTTATATAATACAATCAGATAGGACTTTTCTGTTTGGATGTCAAGGCCAGAAAGATTTTTTTTGCCACTTAGTAGTAGGCGTTACCGCATAACTTACGGGTATGATGTCAGTCAAACACACACACAGCCTCTATTAATACATGATGCTACGACGCGTTGAAATGGAAACGATGAGCATAAACATCACTGACCACACCTCTGTGCTCTCCATGGAGATGAAGAAGTCCACTTCCTGTGTCCACTCCCGCCACAATGACCCCGGGCGGACCGAACAGGAAGTGCTTCTCCATAACAACACTGTCATTGTTATAACGTTCTATTTTACTGTAAACTAAAGAGCACAGTAAACATCATGCTGACAGGTCGGCCATGGCCATGACATGATAAATAGCAGGTGGTGGGAAAAGTACTCAAATGTTTAAGTAAAAGTATTCAATACTGCACTGTAGAAATACCCGGAATTCAAAATGACAAAAGTACTTGTATCAAAAGTAGAAAGTAATCATTATGCAGAATGTCCCATTTCACAAGTTTTCAAATGTCCTAAAAATCTTTGTGTGTTGCAGTGAGACACATTGTGAGCATTTTCAAATGGCCAAAATGTATATACTGTAGGGTGTAGGCTGAAGTGGTTATTGTATGTTTTGTAATAATCTGACAAAATCTGACAACATATAAATCTGAACATAAATTGGGAACCCAGTTTCGGAATTATTAATAAAATAGTATTACTACTTAAATTATCTTTGAAGATAATTTATACATCATTTAAGAGTCACTTAAGTTGTGACTATACCACACACACCACACTAGCCTCTGTTACGCAGTTCAAGGTGGGAATTTTGTGCTTTTATTCCACCTCACTGTTCTCGAAGTGGGTGCCGCGACGCAAGTCCAAGGGTGCCGCAGGATACTTTGTCAACATCTGTACAGCAACTCTCTTCACCAAAAATAGCTGATCTATAATATCAAGCTTGTAGATCAGCTATCTTTGTCGAATGAATGCACCCCCCACCCCCCCAGAATAGGGACGCTGAGGGTTCAAGTGGTTAAATGTCAAGCATAAAAGTTATTTTCAATCTGTCGTAATGGAAACAGATATTCTCAGATAAGATAAGTTTTCCTCGAGTCGTGACGTGCGAACCTCTGCTCTGTAAAAAGGTATGAACATGGAATGGGTGGCATTGTTGTTGTGCCTGGCAGTGGAGGTAGTGGTCACAGAGTGGTGGAAATAGTACTCTAAGTAAAAGTATCAATGCTGCTATTTAGAGCATGCGCACACACACGCACGCACGCACATATGCCAGAAAGTCGATATGTACGCAGCAAATGCCAGCATGAATCATGTCTTTTTTCATAGCCCAGTGCAGGTAAACAATGAATTACCATAATTAAAATCATGGCAGGTCCCACAGCCTTCAAAAGTCTGTGGTCAGACTGGTCACTTACATGTCCAGTGATGTAAGTCAGTGATATAAGCAACAGAAAACAGACCCGTTTCCAAATGTATAACCAAGTGTTGCATAATTATCAACAGAAACTAATTCATATTTTTGCAACCTGGGGGCACGAAGATCTGCTCGACATCCTCATGGTCAATTAACTCTGTCGAATTCTATCAAAGGAGCTGCCAAACTATTAGGTTATGAAGCGCTGCATGTCATGACGCAGAAGAAATCCTTACTCGAGGGCATTGTACTTCTAACATAAGTCAACCCTCTGCATCATTATAATGCTAAAATGGTGCATTTATATAGCACTTTTATCCAAAGCGTTTAACATAGAATGTGCATTACATTCACCCATTCATTCATAAACCGATGGTGGATGAAACCATGTAAGGCACAGAGCTGCTCAAGGACACTTCGACACTATACCTCTGGGAGAGCCCGGGATAACATTGGGAACGTCACGGTTCCCATCCGACCACTCTACCAGCCACTCTACCCCTCAGCCACTGCTGCTCTACTAACATGTGTCAACTCTTTGCATCAAAGATACAGCCAAGCAAGTCCTTGCAGTCTTGTTTCCATTCAGGTCCCGTCCTGGGGTATTCAATTCATAATTGAGCGGTTCAAGGTGTTCAGAAATGTGTTCTTACAGTGCATCACAATGTTTAGCAGCAGCACATCTGCTTAACGCATTAGGGAGAGAAAAAAAAAAGCATTATACATAATTACAGAGCAGCGTTTTTGAAGGAGAGATCCTCCAGCCTGTGAGGAGGAGGATGGGGGCTGATCGCTGTCTGCCTGCAGAAGAGGAGACAGACAGCGTGCTTTTGAAATGTGAGCCTTGCTGGTGCAAACCGTCAGAGAGCCGCAATGGACGGAGAAACGGCAGAGAAGGCTGCAGTGGTGACTACAAGCTCATTTCAAAAGATTTTAATACATTTGAAAACTTGAACATGGGACATTCTTCACAATGAGTATTTTTATGTTTGGTACTTTAAGTACATCTTGATGACAATGCCTTTGGACTTTTACTCAAGTACATTTTGAAACTGGACTTTTACTTTGTCACAGAGTATTTCTACATACATTGCAGTATTGATACTAATGTGAGTACTTTTTCCACCACTGCGATCAAGCAGAGCTATGGTTGCAGGCTTCACTGAGATGACTCAAGATGTTGGCGAGAGAGAAGCGCCACACCGGGCCCGTCGGCTGGGGAGATCTTCTGAGGTTAGGGGTAAAGGGGTTTGTGCCTAAAATGCTTTATTCTATTTCCAAAGTTTGAGACCATGTGATTCCACTATGAATTTTAATAAACCGTCATATTTGGCTAAAGCATGGTCAAACAAAACTCTATGCAACAGCATTTACTAAATTCAGATCAGCTGCAGTGGTTTCCAAAGTCCGTAGCTTGAGACTGCAACGATAGCTTGTAGATCTTAGCGTATAGCCTAAACATGTCACGCAGGGCGTTGGGTATAGAATACAGTACATGTCACGTGGCGTGATGACCCAAGGAATCCAGGGAAAAAAATATTTAGATTTTACGACCTACGGTTCAAGAGTTATAAGCCAAAACGTAAAGTGGGCTGTTATAGCGCCACCATCAGGCCGACGATAAAATTACAAGTCAAATAATTTTAGTAAATATCATGAACCTCTCCAACAAATCTTGTAACTATAGCCCTTACGGACTCCGAGGAAAAAATACTTGAATGTGAGTTTTCGCAGTTTCCCATTCATGTCAATGGGGACACGGGCCAGATGAATGAATGCATAACAGTAGTTCTGTAGCACAGAAGTACACCTCAGAGAGGTGGGGAACAGTGCGAGAGCTTTCTTTCACTGCAGCGGGCTCACCTGAACTGCAGCAGCCCTCCTCCCTCCTCCTGACCTCATGCACAGTACACTACAGTGGTGGAAAAGGTCAAATGTTTCAACTTGTTTTACTTAAAGGGATCACTTTCAAAAAAACTTTTGGTCATTTCATCGTTTACTCAGGCTTATGTGAACACCCAGAGGGTTTTTAAGTTGCTTGATTCAATATTTAGATATTTGAGATTCATTTTAGTTGCCCCGCCCCCTTCCTATACAAACCCATTGTAGCTTCTAACTCTATTTTAACCATGATAGATTCATCAAAAACACCCAACCTTTTTTCTGGTGACCCATAGTGTCCTCCGAATATGTGAGGGGCCGTGGATTTTCATTTACTGTTTTCATTCATTTTTAAATATTGTTTTGGAAAATGTAACAGGCTTGGCTGCGGCCTTGCTGAGACTAAAGAATAAAAACAATATTTACACTATGACACTATGAGTCACCAGAAAAAAAGACGGGTGTTTTTGATGAATCTATCATGGTTAAAATGGAGTTAGAAGCTACAATAGGTTTGTATAGGAAGGGGGAGGGGCAGCTAAAATGAATCTCAAATATCTAAATATTGAACCAAGTAACTTAAAAAACGTCTGGGCGTTCACATAAGGCTGAATAGATGATGAAATGACCAAAAGTTATTTTGAAAGTGAAATATCCCTTGAGTAAAAATAGCAATACTGCAATGTAGAAGTTACTCCGTTACAAGTCCAGAATTCAAAATGTACTTGAGTTGAGTAAATGTACAAAAGTGGCATCAAAATGTACTCAAACTAAAGTACCAAATGTAAAAGTAGTCATTATGCAGAATGCCCCATTTCAAATGATGATGTTTAAACATCTTTTGAAAACAGTAGGCAGACTACAAGCTCACAATGTGTCGCCTCGCGTGACGCATTGAGCTTGAATATCAGCAATTTTAGAATAGCTGAATTGTATAGGGCTGAAGTGGTTAATGTATGTTTTGTAAAAGAATATTCTAAATCTACAAAATAACTACTAGTAACTACAGTTTTCAGATAAGATAATAGTGGAGTAAAAAGTTGAATATTTACCTCTGAGATTGGAAATTGGAATGAATCAATTAAAGTATAAATACATAAAAATTAACTTTGTAAGTAAATGTTACTTCCAGTTCCCACCACTGATCATGTATCATCACACACGCAGCGCTGTAGACAGAGTTGTGTGCTAACTAATCTCAGATCATGGAAACACCATTAGGTCAGCTCTTCAACGGCAGTCTTCAATGCAAAAACATCCATGCTTTTGTTTTGACTTGAGTAATGCAATGCACTTTTTTCTGGCCTGCCAAAGAAAACAACTGACAAGACTAACTTGTTCAAACAAGTGTGTGTCCGCCAGAGTTTTAACTAAAACTAAGATGAGAGAACATAATTACTCCAGTTTTACCCTCACTACATTGGCTCTCGGTTGTTTTTAGGATTTATTTAAAAAATATTTTACGAGTTTATAAAGCTCAGTCTCAATGGTCTGGCACCTAGCTACTGTATACAGTATGACTGCCTGCCTAGATATGTTCCAAAATGCATCCCTGTGAACGCCTTATCTTTTAAAGTCCCTCTTTGTTAAGTGGGTTTAATTGTCAATCTCTTTGAGAATCTCTCATGTTGAGCTCATCTCCTGCATTGAGGAACAGACAGCCTTATCACATGCCGACTATTCACTGTCAGTTACCCACAACTATCTCCACCTCTCCTCCCATCCTGCCAAGTTCTCTGACACTACACAGACTACTGTAAAACTGTAAGTTATCTACGGCGGTCTAATCTCTGTGCCGTGAGAATTTATCAAATTACCACAGGCAAATCTGTTCAGAAACTTTCTCCACCCCACTTTTTCCACTAGTGTGTACAATCCATATAAAAAATGACATAACACGTTCCTTAATTAAACCATAACATTTTTGTGTTACATGCAGTGAATGCAAAATAAACTCAATAGTCAATACAGAGAACTTTCTGATGGTTAGGGCTTCATTTATACCTGAACTTGAAGATGGGGCAGTAATGGCCTTAGTAGTTAATGTAGTTGACATTCATGCAGGTATGGTATCACGGACTGATTTCATAACTAGTGGCATGATGGGATCGCGCATCTAAAATAACAGACCTACAAGCTTGACGCGTTGTGAACTCATAGCCTTTTAGGTGCGTGACAGGCCGTCGTGCGTCGGAGCATAAATCAGGCTTTAATGGTAGCACTCGACTGTGTAAATGGCTAGTATTGTCCTATTACACAAGAGCACATACCTAGGGATTAGCCATAGACCCTGTCCTGTGGACCAGCATGGACACAGGGGGCCACAGTAGCTATTGTCACAGCTGTTTCACCGCACGCACGCACGCACGCACGCACGCACACACCAGAACTCCTGTTTCTAATGTACCACCACGCAGTCAATATCCTGAGTAGAGGAGCCATCATCACCATCCGGAGTTTTCATTCTACAAGCAAACATACTGGAATGTTCAGTAAAAATGTTAAAATGTGCCACCAATGGTGATTGAGTTGTTATGTATACAGTGTGTGTGTAGTCTGTGTACCTGCCAAAATGTGTAAATACACAGGGGTGCACATAACTGTGCACATAACATGAGTGCGCATGCCTGGTCAAAATAAATGTTTTGCGGCAGATCAAACTAAATTAAGCGATCTTGCGTACTGCCGCCAGTACCCCGTCCAACATTTACTAGCTCTGGTGTCACATGCTTAAAATGTCTATCTACTACCTCTAAGTAGACTTAGAAATAAAACTAGTGTTGACTAATCATTACACACGTGTCTCTTATTTTGAAGAGGAAGTCTCTTTCAGTTGTAACCAAGCTGCCAAGTTATGATATGCCGTTCGGAGCGCTAGTCTAACCAAGTAAAGAAGTACCCATGTGGATTAAACCAAGCTTTTAGCCAAAGTTAATATATTTACAATATGAAAACCATGCATCTGTGACTTAAACAATGTACTACAGACTTTGGAAGTATGTTATACATGGAACCTCTGCGGCATTAGGTGAGTAGCCTAGTTCATTGTCTCCACCAGGCCGAAGGCATGGGGACTCGGGAGAGAGTATGTTTTGCCCTCCGCCCCTGTGCCCGTGTGTGCGTATGTGTCCGTCTGTCCGTTACCAGCTAATCTTTGGCACCGTTAACCCGGTCGTTGCCAAACTTTCACACACACTCCCTGGATGCCAACACGAACCTGTGGTGTGCCCTGTGCAAATTTTCCAGAACGGCCTGATAATGCCACAAATCATCCAATTGCCATCAAAGGCGTAAGAGGAAATGGCATCCTATTAATTGACCTATTATAGCACCACTAGGAGGGCACAACATAATGAAATAGCTGTTGTTTTCACCTTACCAGATATCTAACACATCCCTAGAAGCATTCATATTCCAACAAAGGTGCTTATTGCCGGCAGAAAGCCGGAGTGCAGCTACGCTCTGCCAAGCTGCAGCAGCAACACATAGAGTGCTGTGGGAGAGGAGGCTTTCTTTCTGACCGTAAATAAGGAAGTGAATGGCGTGATGTTTTGCACACGCAACATCACAGATACTACGGGAAGCAGACAGGCCAAAGAAAATAAGCAAAATATAGTCTGGATTTATATTGATCGGTTGCTATCAATTGAAAGACCTTCACAGATGTCCTCCGCATGAATCGGTTGTATTTAATAAGAAGTTCACAGACGTTCTTTAAATGTGTTAACCTCTTAGATCCCTCTATCATTTTACTGGGTTATTTTAAAGGGTTCAATTTACTAAAATGGACCCGAGTTAAACTACTTGGTGCATTCTATTTCAGCCTAGAGTACACCAAGTCTCTTCACCAAACATAGAGTTGTAGATCGGCTATTTGGTGAATGTCCCCCCCCAGAATAAGAATGCTGGGGGTTCTGTCCTAATGTAAACAAATATTCTCCCCAAATTTTCCTTGTGATGTACCGAGTCTATATCATTGGGGGATTTACATATTTACGTACCGTTGACAAAAAGGTGCTATAAAAGTAACAGTGTAATTCAGGTCGTGCCGTGGATTTACAGGGTTGACCTGAGAAAACAAAATTGAGAACCACTGGTATGGGATATCATGTGTTTGGTTTCTACTGTGTAGATCTCCTACTTACACATACAGTATACGCTCAGACACTATCCAGCGAGGTCACTGCACAGCACAACAGACAAATAGAAAGATGGAACAGAATGAAATTGATTTGAAAGCGGTTTATATGCAGGAGGTGAAATTATGTATTTCTTTTTTTTTCTCTCTCTCTTTATTCCCCCCTAGGAGCTACGGTACCTTCACAACATGCCCTTCAAAGTTTCCTGTGATTGTTTGAGCACATAAGTCACCACAGGGGTTTTGTCAACAGAAAGTGATTCAAAGACGAGGCTCCAGCCTTCTTCTTTCTGAACAAAATGTTGGAGCGTACAAGATTTATTGCAAAAGTAACTTAACTTGTAACCCTGAAACTCTGAAAACCAAACTAAACAATCTGGTTATGTTCACATTACAAATTGCAAAAGGACAAAACAATCCTTCTCTGCATCTCTCCCTTCAGCCATGGTTAGCGCCGCAGCAGAGTTAATGAGGGGAAATGCAAAACGCGGGGAAACTGAGCCTTTGAGGCCAAAGCCTCCCTACAAATAATGGCCTGCCAAAGAAAGGGGAGCTTTGTTCAGTGCAACACAAGCAGGTTCCTCTTTAATGACTTCATGTTGCATGCCAATCACTTACGCCATACAATCTCATCATGCATGAGACCATGGGGGCACAATACTTCTCAGGTCATCCTATCCGTGGTCCTAGTATCCAGGGGAGTGTGCAGCATGCGACATGCGTCCACTACAGCCCACCCCAGGTAGAGGCACCTCAGTACAGGGATTGATGCTGGGCTCAGTCCCCGTCCATCCGCAAAACGTTTTTAATCTTATTGCTGTTTACGTCCACAGGGAACCGGCATTGTGGGTGACCGAAACCAGGTCCCACAATTAAGAAATTTGAAGAGAAATTTGAACCCCATAACTCTGAAAGTGCAGAGCGACAGACCTGTTATGGTCATTCAGGGAGTATGTATTATTGTCCACTCATTTTGTATGTCTGTGGCAAAAATGGAATTTTGACAAACATGTCCACCGCAAGCCAACATGTCACCATTACACCCTGATGTAAATTCATGTTGCATGAAAATTTCTGCAGTTTATAAATAGGCACAAAAACGTTATACTGTAGCTATTATAATTAAATTATTTAAGCACGGTCCTCGATTTAGCCCAAACGGAACAGAAGGCTGTTACATTCAGATACAGTGAGTACATGTGCTTTTTGTGTTCCAAATCTAATTCTAATAGCTGCTCAGACTATGTTGCTAACTCGTTCTAAAATAAAGGCAGCGTGCCATGCAGGCCAGAAGCTCCCGGGGTGTACTGTACACAGTCACACTGCAGTCTATTTCAATGGCAAAGAGGATTGCAGGTTCTGTATAAAGCATGGGTTATTTTTACTCCTGATTCATATTTCATGACTGTGCATTTCACAAGTGCAGACTGCCGGAGTGATGTTGCTTCTTTCCTGCATCGGTAGTGCATCAACCAGCCTGACATCTTAAGGCCTATTCAGTTTTAGGTTATAAGGTGACCACGAAACGACAACATGATGTCATGCCGCAGTGGCAAGCGACTCACCCGTCACCCCAACACTTCTCTGTTTTTAGTTTTACTCACCACCGTTTAGGTGGTCACCTTAACACCTAAAACTGTAGTAAGGATAGGCCTTAAGACAGTTTGCAGGATGCTAGTTCTTTTTACGTCTTGAGACCCCTGTCCAGGATACATGATTATGGATCCCACCGCAGTTCAGGACAAACCATGCTGTGATTGGTCAGTTGTTGCTGTGATTTCCAGACACTTTCATTTTTGCAACTATGCCTAAACATAACCTCAGTAAAGCTATACCTAAACCTAACCTCAGTAAAACTACGCCTGCCCGGGAGCCAATCAGAGATGTGTATCCTATAACGTTGGTGGGATTCATAATCACGAGCCCACTAGGACAGATATCAGACACTATACCGGATCAAATACCTGTGGATTGTCTTAAAGGCTTGAGACTGTGGCAGAAGAAAAGTATTGCTCTCTTTAAGGTCACACCATCAGCATTGAGGAAAAACAAAAGTTAATGGATGGAAGGAAGGAAAGATCACACGCTTGATCGGATCGAACACAGCAAACCAAAAGACTTTATCAAACAGAGATTGATAAAAGAAATAACAACACACTTTCTCTCACTTCCTTCCTTTATCAGCCTTTAAAAAGAGAGCCCTCTGTTTATCGAAATAAAGCCTGCTGATGTGATACAAACGAAGGCCTGTCATTCACAAGTAGCAGACCGGGGGACCGGTGTGGTGTCGGATGTCCAGGGAGAAGGACCAGTTGCTAGTGCTGGCCTGGTCCGTCTCTCTCTCATGCTACCCAAGTGTTGCTCTCTCAGTGTCTCTCTCTCTCTCTCATCCTACCTACCCCAGTGTCTCTCTCATGCTACCCCAGGGTCTCTCTCTCTCTCTCTCTCATCCTACCCCAGTGTCTCTCTCATGCTACCCCAGGGTCTCTCTCTCTCTCATCCTACCCCAGTGTCTCTCTCATGCTACCCCAGGGTCTCTCTCTCTCTCTCTCATGCTACCCCAGTGTCTCTCCCTCATGCTACCCCAGGGTCTCTCTCTCTCTCTCATGCTATCCCAGTGTCTCTCTCTCATGATACCCCAGTGTCTCTCTCTCTCATGCTACCCCAGGGTCTCTCTCTCTCTCATGCTATCCCAGTGTCTCTCTCTCTCTCATGCTATCCCAGTGTCTCTCTCTCTCTCATGCTACACCAGGATCTCTCTCTCATGCTATCCCAATGTCTCTCTCTCTCAGTGTCTCTCTCATGCTACCCTAGGGTCTCTCTCAGTGTCTCTCTCTCTCTCTCATGCTACCCCAGGTCTCTCTCAGTGTCTCTCTCGTGCTACGCCAGCAGCAGCTGTATCTCCTGAAACCTCACATTCCTAACAGACGGCCCGGCCCGGCCTGGCCTGGCCACTCCACTCTCATCACCTGTGCAGATCTGAGGGCAAGGCCAGCTGGTGAATGCCAAAACAACTCCAATAAAATGTGTGCGATGTTAAAAGTCAAAGGCATATAAGCAGTAACATAACATGATATTGAATCCATACTGCATACATACAGTATATAAGTGAGATAAACTAATAATTATTATTATTATTATAATTAAACAAGCACAGTCTGCATAAGCCACACTTTGAAGTCATTGAGGCAGGGAAAGCATCTGTGTCATTTTAGATATTGACCACTCCATTGTTATACTTTGGCTATTCAAAAATAGCAGATACAAGCCCACATAGCACATCACTGTGTTGATGCCTGT
>OOFJ01030646.1:0-12784 GCA_900323375.1 Benthosema glaciale
CTCAAAAAATTATATCTTTTTTATATCTATCTATCTATCTATCTATCTATCTATCTATCTATCTATCTATATACCTCAAAAAATAATATCTTAAAATGAACAGTAAACATTTTGTATTTTATTATGGGATCTCGGGTGGTGCAGGGGAGCAGAATCTAACATGTTCACACATGCATTGGGATAGATATGCTAATCAAGTCCTAAAACCAGACTAATAAGGAGGGTATATCATTCAGCCAATTGACTGAATGAGAGCATGCCCAACAGGGCAGAGAGCAACAGCAGTACAGTTTGGCATGAGAAATTTTAATTCGGCATAACAACTTCACTTTTATCATACGAAGACAGGCAGGCTAGAGCACCAGTTGGCTCCTATGTGCACACGCCTGCCGGCTGGATTGGATGGTACACTAAAATGTGTATTTTTTTGCATTGAAGCTTTGGGACAAAATGTGCAATTCACAATTATCCAGAGCGACTTAAAAGTGCAAGATCAGAGTAAACGTCATGACGCTAGGCAACAAATCACAGGGTAAATTGCAAAGAAAATCTATTTAGTGCTATAATTTTGAGTCTCTTAGTTAGGCTGTTTAGAATTACAGTACTTGGAAACGTCATAGTTTTGAATACATTAACTGTTATTTATTTGCCCTCGCCTGACTTATATTACCGTCCTAGATGGTAGCCTGATGTGATCAACTGCTTTTTGTGCTTTTCTGATCTGGTCTAGAGCAGATATAACCCACGGCTGGCACCTCTAAAACGATTCCCTTAATTTAGTGGTTTTCAACATGGTTGGGTTCCAGGTAGAAATCACTCCCCCTGCTGGACAACATTCCAGAAGGGAGAGTCTGGTCTCTCTCGGGCAGAGACGATGCACTCCAAACCAATTCTGGTTCGGAGCAATATGCGGCCGTACGCGGCCGCTAGAGGCAGGATCAACGCGAGACGTATTGACATATTGATGACATATTGAAGCTGTGCCACAGTGCACATGTAAACACAACCTAACAAGACTACAACTCGAAATTATTATGGAGATATCAGAGTCCTGCTGCTTCCGGTTCATCGTTTCTGCTTGCGAGAGACCAGATGCAGGCAGGAGGAGGAAACTTGTGAACTCAATACTGCCATCTAGTGGAGTCAGGTTAGATTCCAGGTGGTTCCCAGCTAAGTGATGCAGAGTTGGTAACCAAATGGAACCTTATGGATCTTTAACTCTTGAGAGTGTAAAATGGCCTGGTCACTTCTCTCACTGTAGGAAATGGAATGTGTTTAGCGTCCATTGGTCCGGTCACGTCTCTCACATACGCTATCCGATTACAACCTCTGTTGCCATGGTGATGCTTTCATTCATGTTTCTGAAGGTCCACTCTCTCTCTCTCTCTTCCCCCCTCTCTCTCTCCTCTCTCTCTGTCTGTCTGTCGTCCCTTTCTCTCTGTAATCCTCCCTTCTCCTCTGTCTGTCTCTCTCTCAATCTCATTCCCATCAGTCTGCATTCCTGTCTTTCTCTCTTACTCTCTCTCTCTCTCTCTCTCTCTCTCTCTCACACACACAGACACACGGACGCACACACACACACACGCTCTCTCGTCATGCTCATTGCCCTCCACCCACGCGCAGAGGAGCGCTCTCTGACAGCAAAGCGCTGACCCACCCACCCACACATACACACACTGCACCACATTCAATCACATGCACGCACACACACACACTGCACCACATTCAATCACACACTGGCACGCACGCACGCACGCACACATGCACGCACACACACTGCAGCACATTCAATCACACACACGCACACACACACAAAACACACACGTTGCACCATACAGATTCAATCACTGGAATCAAAACATATGCATTTCCCTAAGTAAGCAAGCACACACTCACACAAACAAATACACCCTGCAACACGCACGCACGCACGCACGCACGCAGTCTACGTACTGCAACAAATGTACAGCTAGAACACAGCTGTTTTGTTTTCTTTTGAATACAAAACAAAACGCCACTGTTCCAGTTTTACATGCGTTGTTCGAGAATACACCCCAATGTCATGATTTTATTTTATTGTGCCATTTGGTTTTATCTTAACGTTAATCTTCTAAATATGTTAAATTTATATTGCTGTAATTGGTTGTACTGTTTTTATGTTTTAGTTTGCCCCTTCAGTCTGTTGGGGGGATATAGGAGGGGTTGAGGGAGAGTTTGGTTGTCCTTGTAAGTTAACAAACATTTTGTTGAAGAAAAAACTAAATGCACGGCACAGTCAATGTTCTGCTCCTGCAGTGTGCACACACACACACACACACACACACACACACACACACACACACACACACACACACACCAGCCCTACATGCACTCTATCTAATGTACTTTACATAATTATTGCGACATACACACGCGCAGAGGCACATGCGTCATTCTTGCTCAGCCTACCACTCGTGCTGCTTGTGTGGCGTTTGTGTGCGTGCGTGTGTGCATGTGTGCCACTCGTGCCTTGGTTGGTTATTGATCTGCAGTGAAAAACTGCACTGCATTATGCTGATTGCTAAGCATTTTCATCATATTTACAGTTATTTGCTCATACCACATGAGGGCAGCAGTGTACTTTATTTTATTTTTTTTACCAGCTAATGCTTGGCAGTATTCCCATGTGGATCGAATGATAAGTGACAGACTGTCATATCCACCAAGCCAGACTCTGTTATAGAGTCAGTTTAGTGGATGATATACAATTTGAATAATGAACAGATTCAGACCTGTTATTTTATGGTACCTTTTTGTAAAATCTAATTTTACTCATGATGAAGTAAATAAATAAATGATGCGCTTGTTGTCCAATAGTAGGTGACTTTACTACTGAGACTGGTTGTAAAACAAAATTGTTTTTTTATGCTTTTTACAGACTGGATCCACTAGAGTTTTACAAGGAAGTGAATTATGATTTTAATACAGTATATTGTTTTATTGTATTTCTCCAGGCAAGGAGACCACCTACCCAGAGCTGGATGAGGAGATAGACTTTCTGTCCACTGTTATCGGTGAACAGCGAGAGACGGCCAGAATACCAGGTACAGCATTACTGCCAGAATACCAGGCACAGTAAAAAAGATACTGCCCATGTTGATAATCTCCCTAAAATCTTTAATATGTTTTTATTCTTAACAAGGTATCTTTATGGCTCATCGCCATCACCACACAGCAATATAGCAAACTACATGCATACGATCTGGTCATCTCAACTTCAAAGTAAAAACTCTACTCTGTGGCTCCGAGACATGGACGCTTTCAAAGAAATTAGAGAAACGATTGGATGGCACTTACACCCGCCTTCTAATGAGAGCACAACATTTATCTTGGAAGAGTCACCCATCGACTAATCTAATATACTGTAAGGCAAACTAAGGCTTGATATATAAATTAAATCAACTTACCTCTAATACAATAGTGAAACACAGCCTCCCTTGACGCGAAGAAAATTTAGAACCACTGTGTTAACCACTAAGACGTATGTCGAATGATTAAATTAAATGATACATTCCTGCTTATTTCTTGTAGAACCCTGACCCAGTCTTCAGTAATGCATACAATTTATTTACCAGTAAGCACTGACCTTCCGTTATCTTTTTGTATCCCATCTTAGTTCCACCTGCTCAGGATGTTCCTGAACCCAAAAAGGCTGTAGCACCAAGCCCTGCCCAAAGATCAAACACACAGAGTCCCCTGCCTAACTCCACCACCCCAGCCTCCACCACAAACGTCACAGCAGTCCGCCTCAGCAACCCAAAGACCTTACCCTACCCCAGCAACGATTACGTCTTCATTGGTAAGTGTCTTACATACAGTATAATAGCCCTATGTGTGTGAAACTCACATTATATACGTTTGTGCGTGTCAAATGGTGCTTTTATAGAGCACTTTAAATAGACTGTGCATTACTTTCACACACACATTCATAAACAAATGGCAGAGGAAACCATGCAAGGCACCAACCTGCACATCGGGAGCACGGTTCAGAGTCTTGCTCAAGGACACTTCGACACTAACTCTGGGGGAGCCCACAGGGATCGAACTGGGAAGGGAACCTCACGGTTTTCCATCCAGACGCTCTACCCCTGACCCACTGCCACCCCTGCTGTGTGCGAGAACCATCCGGCCTATCAACTTCAGACTTGGCGTGCCAGTGGGAATTGGGTCTGACCAACAGTTATGTCCAGCACTATAACACTCCAATGGATCTGTCTTTCTGTTTGTGTCCCTTCGTATGCCCATATATGGAGATACCATCACAACTACTGATATCATCACAAGTACAACTGGGTGAAATGGGTATTGCATAATTGGAGTGTCATCTGTGGATCGCCCTGTTTACACGGTGTACATGTACTTATATACTGTCTGGATTAACTACCATATCGTCGTAGTCCTGTGGGCAAAGTTCAGTTTTCAGCTCCACCCAGTTGATGGCTGCTCAGATGGTTATGATGGGCACTCTGGGGTGAGCAGTTGGGCTTTATAAGTATCTTTGCTTGGGGACACCTCCGCACATAGACCAGGGCTGTGGGCTAAACCTGTGACCTTCTGACCTCCACACATAGACCGGGGCTGATTGGCTAAACCTGTGACCTTGTGATTATTACGGCCTCTCTGCCCACTAAGCTATGGCCGACCTCAGACTGCGTGTATACATAATTTCTTAGCTAACTCCAAATTACTCACGGTCTGTGAGGACAGAGTGTTCTACTTTCAATTAGTCCTGCCACACTCTCTCTATACTGATCATGAAAGCATTCATTGTTCCTCCAAGACCTTACTATATACTACTCACTACTAGAGCAGCGTAAGCTTTTCTGCCGTTTTTTCCCATCGCAGTCTCCAGGAAACTCTTCTTGGTGCACTACATTTATCTTTGAACACTCAAAGAGGCCATAACCTCGCTAGCACCGTTAAAAGAAAAACAGGAATCATGTCTTCTTTTGACGTTGTCAAATGTGCGCTGCATTTCTTTCCTTTGACTCTTGGTTTGTACGTGTTTTCAGTCATGAGCGGCGTGTTCGTCGCAGTGGCCTGTCTGGCTTTCACCATCACTGGAGTCTGTTGGGTCAGGTACGTGCTTTTAATGTGACCATAATACTATGACTACGGCTCCTAAGCAAGACTGTCAGATGTGAATGTTTGTCATGTTGAGTGATTGTGTGAAGCAGTTTGTCCAATTTAGACTTGAGGACGATTCTACAAAGGTGTTCTAAATACTGACGTTTCCTGAAAAATCCATGTTTCTATGTCAGTCGTTCTCAAACATTTTCAGTCAAAGACCCCTAAACATATACGCAATTGGCCGCCGACCCCCATCTGAAAATTTGTTGTTCCCGGATATATAGATATTCAAGATTCAAGATAGATATTCAAAGCTATGAGCTTGTAGATCTGATATTTTTCAATAACTAAAGTATAACATAATTCCCGTCCAGATTGGCTTAAACTAAGAATACAAAGAATTGGAGATATTAGTAGTACTAGATTATCTCCAATTCTTTGTATTCTTTAAACTGCTTCTCACTAACCATGACACACGCATTCACATCAGGCAGCTACAGAGAACATTATCAGTCTTGCTGTTTTATTTCGGGGGATTGATTGCTGCCTTTCTCTCTCTGCGTTTGATCAGATTGCAGAAGGGTGTTCGTTTGGCTCAGAAGGTGGATTACCCTGCATATGGACTGATGGCTGCCCATTCCTACGACAACAATGTGGTAGGTGTACGATCGCTCCGTGATTTTAAAACAAATGGGTTTGGCAAAGTTTAACAACCACACCAGTGCGTCACTTCTCCCCCTGCCCCATTCCTTTTTAAATGCCTTTCTGAAGCACATTATTGTAGATTGTTGTTGATTTGAACTGAAGCATTAGTGAAGCATCTACCTTAACAGTATTTAACTGTTAGCTTTTACATATTAGAATCATTAAATAAATAATCTAAAGATATAAAGTCATGAACAAAGAATGGAATCACTGGTAATGTAGCGGACTGTACCAAGTGTATGCTCATGATTGTTACTTAGAATGAACCGTTTCTTCCCTTATAGACGGAGGATGAATAGCTGATCACCTCTGTAGTTTTGTACAAAACAAAAGTGTAAATAAATACCTTTATATTTTACATTGCTGAGAAATGAGTTAAAAGACAACCTACATGTTGTGATGTACTTCTACACATCATTTCTGTTGTAAGTTTGTAACATTGCTGCAGTATATCTGCCATTTCTGATGTTGTTGCAAGTTCGCCATGGTAAGCGAGTTGAAGCACTGTGAGCAAATCAGTCATTACAGATGATACATAAAAAAAGTATATATGGTAACTGCTCATTATACAACAGGTCGTTTTGAGGAAGCAATCTGATTGGTTGAAACAGCCTTCTAGCCATGCTTTCAAACCAGCATCTTGAACACCTAATTAAAACGAAGAATTCTGCCGTGTTGTTCTCCCAGAGCGCAGCAGGTTAGGCTAGTTTCTTCTGGTCTTAGTGGCTTCATCTGACATTAAAACAATATTTTTGGCAACCACCTTAGTTTTAAGGGTAACTGTTGTTATCCTTAATCGCAATATTACACGAGAGGGTGTGCGTTACTGTCATCAATGTCACTTCTGTGCTGCTTACTGCTTACAGCAACGCAGGTGTGCCATTATTGAAAGTAACGCACACCCTCCTGTGTAATATTGCTTAATTAATCCCTTCCTTACATAATATACAACCGTGTGTGTCTCTATATTGTTAATACTTAATGAGTCCCAGCATGTGGGATATGAACACATGCGGTCTGTCTGCTGCACAGTGAGTGAACATCAGCATAGCCAGTCATGCCTGGTTTTAGATGAAGCTTTTCTCATGCCCCGCAGAGTGACATTTTTAATCATGTGATCATGTGCCACATACAGCCTGGAGAAAAGAAGCTGGCCCACAGCGCTCAGATGTACCACTACCAACACCCTGGAGACAAGAAGCTGGCCCACAGCGCTCAGATGTACCACTACCAACACCAGAAACAACAGATGCTGTCGCTGGAGAAGTGAGTAGAACCTCCTGAACCCAGACCGACCTGCTCATGTCTCCCAGGCATGTCTCTGTCTCCGTCTGTTCTGTTTGCCACCTGGTCTCTGCTGGTGTCTCCCTGACTCCCTGACTCCCCTCCTCCGCCCTTTCCGGATAGATTAGTATCTCTGCCGGGTTGTGTGTGTGTACGTGCGGTGTGTGTGCGAGAGAGTATTGTGCCGTCTACTGCCATATACTGTATGGCAGAGCCCCCGCTACTTGTGCCCATGGAGTGCTGAGTGACATGCGTGTTGTATCATGAGGACATACGGTATCCATGAGTTTGTGAATGTAAGCTTTACTTGCACTTAAACTATTTGTGTCCCTGTATGCTTTCCCTGTGTGTGAACATAGATACATTGTTAAACTGTGTGCATGTGCATGTGTATCCTTCTTCTCCAGACAAAGAGATGAGCCAAAAGTTTCGGACTCGGGGGCTACATCAGACGAGGAGAATGAGGATGGAGATTTCACAGTGTATGAGTGCCCTGGACTTGCCCCCGTGAGTAACTAACTGTTGCGCTTTGTATTCAAGGTGCAGTCAACACAAGCCAGACATTGAGTGTTTTTCTTGCTGTGATTTCTGGCCATTTGCTATTGTAAACAAAGCTACGGCACCACATAGCCCAAGCCGCTAACTACAACCTGTCAGTCATTCATGTGTGTGATCATCTGTGATCAGGGGTAGTCCTGCTCAATATTAATAAGAATAAAAAAAAGATTGTGATCTAGATTCAAACGTGATCTCAATTCCTAAATTTGAGCAATAATCATGCAGTACTAGTTGACTGTCCAATTCATTACTTACGTTACTCTTGCCTGTTATGACCTCACAACACTCCATACCTCCATATTTGGGCATGCCTGACAAAGAACTCCATATATGGGCATCAAAGGTACACAGACATAATATCTGGGTGGGGCACGCATTTCCATTTGTATTTCCCATTTAATGACTATTGTAATGAAACTTCCTTTAAACCCAATTTTTGCAAAAAATATATATCTATTTAAATTATTTTGGTTTTAGATTTTAGCAGTGAGCCCAGTGTCTACTTCCTGGACTACAATTCCCATAATGCTTTGTTGCACTGCACCTCCTTGTGGATAGGGGAAGGGCTGTCTTACTGAGACAACATGTAGTCCATGGGTTATCGAATAAAGTTTGGAGGCGAAGATGCGCAATGTGCATGTACAACATCCTGGTCTCCATTGCGCATGTCCGTTTCCTCCCAGGGTGCAAAATGGACTCCACCGTACGGTCTTCGCTTCCTTACCTGATTCGATGAACCTTGATGTAGTCCAGGAAGTAGTGTAGCCATTATGGTTTGGTGTTCTTCCGCACTATTTTCAGCTGTATATTCTTGGATCAAACGCGCAAATACCTTGGCATTATGCTCCAAAGTTAATTATAAAATCCTGGCGTAGTGGTACCAGGCTTATGGTGAACTAAATCAGGGGAAGTGTTAACATATATCTTTTTTGCAAAAATGGTGAAGTGTGAAGTTATTTTATTGAATTCATGTTTTGTGTCTGTTTTTGCATTGTTTCTTTATGATAGTATAGTATACTCAACTCCTTTATGTCTTATTTGCAGACGGGGGAAATGGAGGTGAAGAACCCGTTGTTTGACGACTCTACCCTTTATCATCAGAGGTTCCATAAGTAACATTCTGATATTACATGACACGACAATCCCACAGCGCGCACAACGACACACACACACACACACACACACACACACACACACACACACACACACACACACACACACACACATTATACACACTACGCCCTACCCAATGAGCTGTCCTCACACTAATCTATATACCTGTACTCGCGCGCACACACCACCAACAACAACAACACAATCAGTGCAGTGTGTGCCAGCAGGACAGGATGTAATGTAAATGCTGGATTGGGGGAGAAGGAGGCAAAGAAAATAGGACATTCGCTGCTGGCCTTTTATTTCTCTTCTCTCGGACAGTACTCAACTCTGGGACCAACACCTCCCATTCGCTACGGTGAAGCAGACAGACAGGATGTCATTCCCCTTGTGCCCGATACAGTTACGCCTTCTTTATTTCTTTTTTTATATACTGGTATATATTTTTTAAACCTTGTATTTATTTTCTTATTCGTTTACCCCCCCCCCCCCAACCATTTTTTCAGCGTGGCATCCCTATTTTGGACATAGACAGTTATAGCCAAAAAAAGGAAAAAAGTGTTTCAGAAATGGCAGATCTACAAGCTTGTATATTGGCTATTTTTGTTGTTCATCGTAATAATAGTATTCATATCAACAACTTGTGGTCAGGAATACTATGACACACCCTTTGTCTGACTGAATGTTTGTATTGACTGTTGCATCCTCTGTTGATAGCTATGACTCATCGAGCCCTGCTCCAGTGTGTTCTCTCTCTGATGCCCTGCCAGGAACACCTCTACTTCACAGCAACAAAAACATTCCACTACCGTTTGAGGCGTTCCACTTTAGTAAAAAAATAAAATAAACTAAACTACTTTGTAATTATTGAAACAAAGACTGTTTTGTAAAACTCTCCAGGCTCGGAAGCTCTGTATAATATACTTTTTGGGGAGCAGAAAGTGAAATATGTCCGCCAGACATATCTACAGATCTGGTCAATATTAAATTACCCATTGACCAGATAGATCTGTAGAGGACACTCAATAATATTGAACATTTGATGTTGATACAAAATAGTCTTTGTTTCGGTGAGTAGCAAAGTGGTTTAGTTTATTTTCTACTGAATTCAGACCCCTCGAACAGCAGTGGAATTTTTTGTTGGTGTGAAGCAGAAGGCGTTTCCGGCAGGGCGTCGGAGAGAGAACTCGCTAACGTGCTGGACCAGGGGCTATGACTCATCCTGTGTGGGGCGCCGTGGTGGGGTGGGTGTGTACAAAATAGAGGGTAATGGGTATAGTGCAACTTCGTTAGATGCCAATGAAACCACAGTGAAGTGTCTCCATCAAGTCAAAGTCACTGATGGCTGCTTCTCTATAATGACTTGATTATTAATATATTGACCGGAGTAAATATAAAATGTCTCACTACCAAGGTTTAAGTTTAGTACTTTTTAAGAAACAGATGTGTTTTTATTAATCTATGTCATGGACGCGACAACAACACACACGCAATGGACGTGGTCTGTAAAACACTGTTAATGTAGCCATCGTAATCTCTCAGTCTAGTTTCTCTATGCATGAAATGAATTGATGACGCTGTGTTATGACAACTGGAAGTCGATATGCATTTACCAACACTTACAAGTTTCTTGTGCAAACTTGCTTATGATATTTATATACGTATATATATATATAGATGAATTTAACTTGAATCATTTCAAAGGAATTTGAAAATTCTTTGACCTATTATAAACTCTGAAACAGAGAGATCTCATTGTGTACATAGATCTGACTAACATGGCTTGTCCCCATGGTCTGTGATCTTCTGTATATAGCTGCTAAACGTGCACAGGAAAGAAAATGGTTACCTGTCACTTAAACCAATGTGTCCGACTGTGTCTACACGTTCCTCTAGATTCCTGAGTGCCGTGTCAGATATTGAACCTTTTTATTTATTTATTCTTTTAGTGTCCTTGTGTTGACTCTATTCAGTGGGTTCCTGCAGTACCTTCCTACCTTATACTAAAAACATATATTTTCTCTAGAAAATCATGCCACATTGCACAGAAAACTCTGGAACCAATTTGTCGATTCACAATACAATGACTGCTAATTCGATTAGTATTTGTATCACCACTATTAATTTGACGTAATGTGTCATTGTAAAGAATTCTCTTCAGGTATTATGGAGCCTTTACACAAACCTGACTTTATTGACGGCACCATTACGCAGCCACTTTGATCCTGTAACATACGCAGCAAACTCCAAAGTGTAATTTTATTTTTGCATTTTGTTATTCAGAGTGTATACAGTATGTATTTGTACACTCTTAGAGTTAAATTAGCACTGAGGATGTGACTGTGTACCTACTGCTGAATGATGATCAAATTAAAAATCTCCAAAGCTCATTCTAAAGATATACTCTAAAAATGTAGGTCTTCAGAAATTCAGAAATGTGTTAAGCCCTAATCACACCAAAGGGTCAAGACTGTTTTAGCGCATGTCCCTGCGGTGTGATATGTCTTGTTGCACGTTAACGCACGTTGTCCCAAGCGATTCAACGCATGGAATTCAATGGACCATATCACACCAAAGGGTCACCATGCAACTCCTTGCAACCGTTTGGACCCAAGGAGGTGCATGGCGACCCTTTGGTGTGATTAGGGCTTTAGGAAGCCTTTATTAAAAAAAAAAAAAAAAAGTGTCCTACAACTGTCGTCTCTCAGGAAAGCTGCCTCGTTGTGGCTCCTCCATCAAACCTATTCCTGTACTGCTTTTCAACATCTCAGCTCCCCCACAATTATATACATGACCTGTAAAGAGATGGATACTCGAGTATAATGACTTCAAAAGAAACAATATCTTTATATATCTACGGTAAACACTGCGGAGAGTACCATATATACCGGTATACGGTATTGCCATGTCAGGTGATCTTAAACTGTGTTTTAAAAGACTTTCTGTCGAGCTTGTTGAACAACATGGATTAGGAACGATGACCATTTAACTGAGTCTAATCCACTCACTGAATTGGTGTAGATGTATTGTTGAGTGAATGGGAAATTGTTTAAAATTTTCACATTTTCATCTCATTTTTATTTATTCAGTGTTTTATTCATATATTTTCCAATGTTGATGATATATTAAAAAAGAAATAACTGTTAGGATTGAGCTGCTTGTCTCCTTTGGTTCTGACCATTTTCTTCTCCTAATGAATGTGTTCCTCCTGTGATTGCTCTCTTGTTGTTATGGAGCCTATCATTAAATAGAGACTGTTTTCAGACTGAAATATTTGAACACGTTAAGTTATATATTCACTGGAGATGAGTGCTCTTCTTTTTACCACCAACGTTATTGTTCAGCATGCATTGGGATGGAGAAGGAAATTGAAGAAATAAACATTTCTATTGTTGGGAGTGACTTTGGTGTCGTCTGCTGTGTGATGGGGGAGGAATGGAATACGTTTGGATTAAAAGTTAAGTACGTTTCTTATTTTCTTTGGTCACTATATTAGATATGCTGCTGTCAGATGTTTGACACTAAAAGAAAATTACCCATAGCTTTCAAACTATTTACAAATGTATCTTTAACAGATGTTGACTCTATAGTACTAATGGTTGCCCTCCTGCCCCTGGTAGGTAAAATAAAACTTAGAGCAGGTGGAGTTTGTTTTCAGCTTGCCCGACCAGGCAAGTGCTTGTTTGAGAGTGGATGAAACGGTATATAAACACACCACAAGATATCTGAACGTGGCTTCTGGTCTGTGGAATGTAAAATAAGAGCGTTGAGCATTGCAACCCCATAGTCATATTCATACAATTTGGTATTATTGCACAGCCCCAGAAAGTAAAAAGTGTTTAATTGAACGGTAATTCAAATTTTACCTACATTTATAATGGATGATTTACTTGGGCAAGTAGAACATGGGCAAGTGCCTCGGAGTCCTTGGTGCCAACACCTGTGTAATAACAGTAGATGACCAGGAGGTGTTACCGTTGTAACACCTGTGGGGTTTTACAGGGTTTTCATACAG
>OOFJ01030694.1:0-10028 GCA_900323375.1 Benthosema glaciale
AATTGTAAGCGCTGCTCAGACTAACATGCGCCCCTCCCCCCTGGTGTTTGCATGCAGTCATTGCATCCAGCAGATCCTGGAGGCGGTGCTTCACTGCCATCAAATGGGTGTGGTGCACCGGGACCTGAAGGTGAGTCATGGCCAACAACCTTGCTGTCCCTGAGTGTGTGCTTGAGTGTATTTGTGTGTGTGTGAGAGAGAGTGTGTGTGTGTGTGTGTGTGTGTGTGTACTGTATCTGTACAGGTGTGTGTACATGGATTTGTGTATTTGTGGATATAATACTCCCCACCATAACAGCTCCCTGAGGAAACAAAAATTATATAAAAAAAAATATCTTGTGTACATACAGTATAATGGACAGCTTCCTTATCATGCAATTACTAACTTGGCTGACGGGAGTCCTGTGCCTTTGCTGGTTGCAAAAGCGCTGGGAGTCAGTTTAGGTAGGAAGGAAGGCAGGCAGACAGATACAGACAACATGGCCTTTTGGCCACAGCTCCACTCTCCAGGTCAGTGCTGAAGTCCTGGCAGCATCATAGTGCCCAACACATGCCCATCCATCACCACCTTTGACCATTTGCTCACAACCTGCAACTCTCTCTCTTGAATGCACCAGTCACCCATGTTGCCTTGTGGATTGTGAGCAATAGCAGTCTTCTTGTGCGTAGTTCATTACTTGCGCATGCAGAGCGTGCAAGTACTGTTTTCGGCTGCGTATGTCGGTGACTGCCTCGGCCAATCACAGATTGTGAGTTTTTGGTGGTCCCCTTGGCCAGTCAGGGATTGTGTATCTTTGGTGGCGTTGCTCGAATGGTGATCGTTTATTGGCTGTTGATGGTAACTAAGGTACGTTTCAAGGTTGGTATAAGGTCAATAACGCGTCTAAGGGTTCAGAACAGCAGTTGTATTAGACATTAGTTAATAGCCGTGCTTGCTATTACGCGCTCTGCTTGCGTACAAGTAGGCCATGTATGGCCTACTTGTGTGCAAGGCGCAAGTTGGCACCTCGACAGAGTGCTTTTCTAGTTTGACTTGCATTGGAGTGGTTGACCAAGTGAAATGCCTGCCAAGTGGGGTCCAGTCCACCACACGCTTCTTTCCTAACGGTTTGACACCCGGTCAAAGTTCACCGATGTTGAACCCCGTCCAACAGGACACTCGCTCAATTGTTTGCTCAATAAGATGCAAAATAACGGTAACCTATGAACCTATTGAACCACATTTTTATAACATAACTGTGGGACAAAAAACTAATAAAAAGGACTGGATTCTGCTCAAGCCTTGAGATTGCACTATAATTTGAGCAGTAAAAGTAGTTCTCCGTCATCGACTTTAGTTTGCAGCTTTAGGTTGGCTCTAGGTTGATAAGGGAGGCAAATAACATGTAATACAGTATTGCTAGATGCAGTATTGTCTGAGAATAATATATGATGATGTTTCTGCATGATGTTAAATCTGCAGTTAGTCATTTTCATGTCCTAGTCAGGATTTGGATCGTAGACCACCTGTCCAACCACTGTAGATGTGCTGCTCATATTCTGTATTGTATTAACATAAAAATGCAGCTTTAAATACTCCCCGCTCTCTCAGAGTCCCAATAATATGCCCTATATCTGTTTTTAGAAAGGTTAACCTACTAGCCTTGTCATGGGAATAAAGATTGCACTCTGTTGCCAAATTCAATGATTGCCAAATATATAAAGGACTATTATTAAGCATGTTCTACCAGTACATTTGTTCACATAGTATTGTGTTGAACCATAGCTGACAGTGTCTGTTTAAAAGTTCATTCTGAGCAGAATTTGTCCTGCTGTAAGTGTTATCAAAAATGTATTAAGAACTGACAAACAGAATCGCAATTATCTCCAAAAACAAAACAAAAATGTCCTTTTCATTGTTCTTTTGTGTCAACTTGTAATATGTGTAATTGTGCATGGCCCGTATGTTGCATCTTGTTGTGCATGGGTCTGTTTTTCAAAGTCAGCCCGCTTCTATGCAAATGTCAGTGCGGTGCATTCCAGCCAAGACGTGTTGTGTTTATCAGAACTGTTGTGGCCATTGCTTTATTTAGCTGACACGGCGATCAGGTTTCACACCCAGGCATCGGGGGGCATTTCATGCAATAGGTCATAGTGTGATGACTGAGGACAGCCTTGCTGCCAAGATCCCTCTGATCAGGAATTGGGTTATGGCAAATGAAGTGACAACACAGTGAACAGATCTGTCTGCCAAAGAAGAAGAGAGGGTAAAAAAGGAAGAAGAAAAAAATGAGATGCAGTCATACAGATCTTCTAAAATTCAACATTAAAGAAATTCCTCTGTCACAGAACCAGGCAGTCATGGACCTAATGATATATCAATTAAAATAGAGCTGGTCTGTATAACTGGCTTCATTATGCAGTCGACGCTGGCCAAGCGGTGTAATTTCCTCATCTTTGTCGGGGTAAATTGACTTGAGGACTGAGGAGCGGCTTCTGGTTTCACACTGTGACCGTCTGCTTAAATTGGAGTGCCCTTTTAATGGAGGCCTGCGTCTCCTCCACTTCCTGCGAAGGAATCAGAGCGGGTGCCTCGTCAAGAATGCTGCTCCCGCTCTGCTACTGCAAGAGGCAGTGGGTAGAGGGAGACAGAAAATAACGGATAGGGTAGAGAGAGAGCTGGCAATGGTTCCATCTGAAACACCCACACATGCTCTGCTCTGGAGCACCGTCTGAGTATGTCTCTCCGTCCCTAAATGGCAGTATTGCCCAAAGCCTATTGCTGCTGTGATGAGCAAGGATGCCTCCTGTAAGTCTGCCGTTGCGTTCATCCACCTATTCTGATGTAAGCTTGCGCTTCATCAGAATTTCCGCCCACATTTCCCTTTTCACGGATTATCTCACTGCTGCAGTGTTGGCAAGTTCTAACTCCCCCATTTAGTGGTAGAGGCGAATATTATGATGACATGAGGCAAGGCTTCTCGGGATTAGTCCCTCTCTCTCTTTCTAGGCGTCTCTTCTGAGCTCAAAGCCCAAACTTTTGTCATTATGCGTACATGTGTCTAAAATGCTATGTCTCTATTACCATGCTTCTAAACTAGGGAGGGGGGTGGCAGAGTAAGTTGATTGTGTACGGAGGGCTTGTGCTGGGCATTGTGATGAGAGAGGAAGCAGGAGAGAACCAGGGAAAACGAAGACAAAACCTGCTGCAATCAGTGCAATGCAGGGGAGGCAATAACAGAGGAGCACACTCAGTGAGAGTGTTGCTTCTTCTTTGGACACTCATGATGTGTGTCTCGTATGACGTGCCACACAAAGTGACCTGCTGACGTGAAGGGAGGTTTGATCAGGAGACGTCACTTTCACAGGCTACGGAAAGCATCGACCCACCCACTTTGTCTGGTTTCCCAACCTTGGAAATGCTGGGTTCGCCTCGACTTGAAGTGGCAAGTTCTAAAAACTGCAGTATGAAACGCGACCCAGGTGTGGACAGGCCCAGCTAACAGGGACGAAGTCTGCTCAGCACAGGACAGCTTCACAGCAGCAGAGAGAGAGAGAAGCCAGTGAAAAGCCAGTGGGGATAGCAGCCCATTATTAGAGCCCTCCCCTGATGGAGAATAATGAGGTTGGCTGCTTTATCTGGGCCACAGAGAAGGAGTCTGTACACCACAGCACACCACAGGGGGCCAAGGCAGCGTGGCATTGCAGTCAGAGCGTTTTAATGCTCTTCATTGAGATGTAGATCAACTCCACGCGGTTTGTGCCACATAGATCAATGTCGTGTATTAAAATGAAGTGTTGTGTGTGTTCAAAGCGTGGATTTGTAATACTTAGTGCAGAGATTGTATGAGGTGTGTGCATGTGTAAGCCCTTAAGACCATTAAGACCTCAAACCCTTCTTCCCCCCGTCAGGAGTGTGTTGTCGTTATCTTTTTGGCCCCAGTCCTTCTAGTATTAAGGGTCCAGTAACCTCAGCACCCTCCCCCTCCCCTCTCCAGCCAGAGAACCTGTTATTGGCCAGCAAATGCAAGAACGCAGCGGTGAAGCTGGCCGACTTCGGCCTGGCCATCGAGGTGCAGGGCGATCAGCAGGCCTGGTTCGGTATGTAGCTTCACACATGCGTCTCCTGAATGCGTCCTCTACTACTGGTCTCTGTGGCAAAATGGTACTGTTCCCCCTTGAAGGAATGGCTTTTTTTCTCCTATCAATCACTCACTATGTGATGGCTTGACTCCATGAAGATTTTTTGTTTTTGTTGCATGCCTTCACACAGTGAATGAAGAATTGAAAAAAAAGTTATTCTTGATATATGAATTCCTAAGGGTCCATTATAAACATTTGCAAAACTGTATAAAATCACAGTTTAATACAATTGTCCTGTATGCATAGTACTTCCAAAGTACTTTATTTTTGCTCAAACTTTACTATTAATTAAAACACTTCCAGTATCATGCATGAACGAGGAGTGTGTCTGGGTGTGTGTGTGTGAACATGACTGTGTTGAGACTCGGCCTTAAGCCTATAGAGAGCCACCACAGACCACTGTATGCTGACGACATGATCTTAAAATAACCCCGAGTCAATATCTTTACTTATGAGCGATCATACAGCGTCCTCATGTTTCTGTGTCATTCAGTCTGTCAGTCAAATCAACTGTGTGTGCGTTGTGCTGCAGGATTTGCAGGCACACCGGGGTATCTGTCCCCCGAGGTGCTGAGGAAGGAGGCATATGGCAAACCCGTGGACATCTGGGCCTGTGGTGAGTAGCAGTGTCATTCAGACGTTGTACACGCATACTGTATGGTACTACTACCTGGATATCTGTGCACCCAAACCACAAGCGTGCTGGTAAGCCAAGCAAAGAAAGAAAAGTTGATGAGAAGGAGAAGCTTAACGTGTGCGTGTGCGTGTGCGTGTGCGCGTGCGCGTGCGCGTGCGTGTGTGTGTATTTTAGGGGTGATTCTGTATATCCTGCTGGTGGGATACCCTCCTTTCTGGGATGAGGACCAGCACAAGCTGTACCAGCAGATCAAGGCTGGAGCGTATGATGTGAGTGGCCTCTTCTTCTCTTTCTCCTTCTCTTCTCTCCACTATAATCCTCTATCCTGGCTTTGTAGTCTATATTCCTTCTCCCTACATTTTTCTTTTCCTTGTGTCTTTTTGGAAACGGTACTTAACGTAATTCAGTCACCTCATTCATATTTCAGGAGTGTAAGGAGGCCGTACCTTGGATCTATTTCAAGTCTGTCATGGGTGTGTGGAAAGAAAGTGACAGTGACAGGAGGCTAGATTATTTTCGGTTTTAACAGCAGCCAAAATGATTCAAAACATGGTTTCTTCAAAATGGTGTGCTGTACACTGTTATAAGATACACTGTGAAAGTGTATCTTATAAACCCTGCCATATGGGTATTGGGTAGTGCGCTGCGTACAATGGTTCTTATTAAAGACCTTTGGCTATTCTCTCACAAAAGATAACTAAAATCTTTTTCTCAGGTTGACATTTTTTGGTTTAGGATCATGTCGGAGTCGAGTATTGATTCAATAGCCTTGCTACACCACCGCCAACTACTATTGGCACCATTCTGAGTGAACATCAATATAATTTGACTGAATTCATAATATACATTACATTCATACACCTGACAATCAAGGAAATCACTTGATCTTTATTTCTGTTCCGAAATACAAATGTAAAGCCAACTGTGATTTTGGCTGTGCCTTTTCAGGCTTGAAGCTACAAATCTTTCAGTCTCTGTCTCTCAACCGCCAACTCTTTGCACATTTACTGTAGTCTTGTTTCATCTGTATTTATGAAAGACTAAACAAAGACAGTAACATGGTTGGATATATAACCACCTGAACCCAGTTTCTCCCGCATGGGAAATTATTCATCTACCACTCAGCCACAGGGAATCCCTACTGACCAAGGTAGTTTGATATTTAGACTTCAAACAGTGCTTCTCCGCTACATGCGTATGTCTCAAGTCAGGTCTGTCCCTTCAGTTCCCTTCCCCAGAGTGGGACACAGTGACCCCTGAAGCCAAGAACCTGATCAACCAAATGCTGACCATCAACCCTGCCAAAAGGATCACAGCCCAGGAGGCCCTGAAACACCCATGGGTCTGCGTAAGTGTCCGTCCCCTCGTCCACTTTGTCATACAGGGACACAAACGGAAAAGGACATGGATGTTAAATCATAAACATTCATTTAGGCATACGATCCAGGCACACACAAACAACGGAATTTCAAGTACAGTGATTATAACATCAGTTATAACGTCAGTTATAGTCATTATTATTAAATTATATTTATTATATTGACATTTTGTAGTGGACTCTGTGACAGCCGGCAAGGTTAACTCGAATAACCTTTATTGTCTTCCACCCCTCCCCTCCCAGCAACGTTCCACAGTGGCGTCCATGATGCATAGACAGGAGACCGTGGAGTGTCTGAAGAAGTTCAACGCCAGGAGGAAACTCAAGGTCTGTGCTCGTGGCAGCTGTCTTAATGTGTTCATGATTATTATTATGATATGGTAGCAATAGTAGACTCACTGTGGTAGAGGGGTGTGAGGATCCCTCAGGAACTGAAGCTCACGCTCATTTGTCAAGACCTCTGACCTGTAGATCTCTAGATGAAAAATCACACCTGTGTGAAGTAATTAACCCCCCGGACCGTCCGGGGGGGTAATTGGTGTCAATGTGGGGGTCCTTGACATGAACAAGTTTGGGAACCACTACTTTAGCCTGCCCTACTCTAAACAATCCAGAGGTCCAGCTGCCCTTTAGCTCTCCACTCTGTTATATATGAACCATGCTGAACATTTTTCCTCTGTGGGAAAAAAAAGTCTGGGTTTCCGAGGCTATGCTGAACATAAATAGTTAGTGAAGTCTATGCATCACTGCCTTCCCTGCTGAATCCTCCACGTTGAGCAAGAGGATGGGCTGCCTGTCATAGACGTACACCGATAGCTGCTAAATGCTAACGGCTAGTAGCGACGAGGCGAGTGCTTGTGTACCAGCCAGCAGCAATGCAATACACATTTGCGTTGACCATTTGTCCTCCACAGTCCACACACAGTGTCAGTACTTTAACTGTTCTGGACGTATTCAAGTTGTGTGTTTACGACGAGTTCTAATTGTCCACTCTCCACTTCTGCTGATCTGCTCGTCCGGCTCCGTGTGTGCTCCGTGTGTGTGTTTGTGTGTGTACTAGGGAGCTGGGCTAGCCCCTCCCTACACACACATACACATACGGAGCCACTGTGCTAGTGTGCTGCTTAACGAGACAGGCAGGCAGACAGACAGCCTGGAATCTTGCATGCTTTCTGTGCGCAAACGGTGGAACATTTCCATATCCAAAATGTGTTTGTGATCAGCGCCACACTAGCGTTTGTGGCAAATAGACCCTTGCCAAGCATGCGCTATGGTCAAAAACCCGCTGCAGAGATATTTATGGTACTTTCAAAGACGTGGTCCCTATTCAGTAGAACTGTACAGAGCCGCCATTACACCTTACCATTGAATTGAACAGAGTTGGCAGAACTCTGTCTATACTCTAAGGCGCTGATAGAGCCCAGAGGCATACACAGTTCCGACAGTGAGGGGTCAGAAAACAGCCCGGTCACGTGGTTCATGTACTCGAGTTGTCCCTATTGGCCGGTCACGTGGTTCATGCTCATCGCACCCTCCAGCCTAAATCTCGCTTATAGAAGTGGTTTGCACCACTTAAAAAAATATATTGTGATTTGCTCGATCCATTTTTGGATATCATATTTCATACATCATCTACGGCATGTGATGATGTATGATGATAAGATAAGAGTGCCCCTCACTTCACACAAGTGTGGTTTCTGAGGGGCTCCAGCCCCTTCCTACGTATGTCCAGCTTTGAGGGTTTGTATAAACACAAACATTGTTTTGCTACAGTGACTATGACTAGGGTTATTTTGATTTGGGTTGTGCAACAGTGCACAAAATTGCACAAAATTGTGTAAACACAAACATTGAGCATAAATGTGAGGACGGAAATTGTGATTGGCCAGAATGAGATGATGTGTGATGACGATACGTGGAGGCACTGCTCAAAAATCAAATCTCTACAGTAGTACTGTGGCCATGTTTTATTACATCTCCCTAAGCAGGTACAGTTAATTGATTTAGAATTGAGCATTTATTGTTTTTTGTTTCATTCTCCTTCCAGGGGGCCATTCTCACCACCATGCTGGTTTCTCGGAACTTCTCTGGTAAGCATCAGTCACCATGTCTCTCTGTTTCACTTTAATGCATGTAATCAAGCATAACATACATTATATGCTTAATTTATACTAAGTCATATGATGGTGAAATTGACAGATCTACAAGCTCACAACCCGCTATGGATGCAATGTGTAAGTGACCTTGTAGATCGGCTATTTGTGGTGCCCACGTAAGAAACATACAATAAGATTGAGAGTTTATATAGCATATCGTTAAACACATGTAGAGTTTTCAACTGATAAGCGGGATGGTTTAACATAATATTAATCTAATATATAATGTTAAATAGCATGACAAGTTTGTTGTGTCTTTGTCTCATGTGAGTGTGAGCCTGCCTTTTCAACCGTACAGTAGGAACAGAAATAGTTTGTTGGATACTATGCGTTTCTGTTAATGAATTAATGCTGGCGGGGAACGTGTTACAGGCTTTAATGGGAAATCATGTTCGAACTTAATCAGGCTATCTTTATAGATAAAGATCTAAAAGCTTTTAGTAGGCATCCACAGTACTACTGTTATGTTGACTGCAACTGAGCACACTTGCTATAATAAAATTGGAGGATATCGGATATGCAGCTCCTTTAAACACTGTCCAGACACGCCTCAGTGAAACCCAGAGTGGTCATTTAGAGGGTGACATTTTCCAGGTGTACACCGTGTGAAACATTTTCAAACCAATTTGTCCTTGTTAGAGCTAATTGCCTGTTACTGATCTGTGCACGCGTGCGTGCGTTCACGCGTGCGTGTGTGCGTACAAACACATATGCATGTGGTGTGGGGGGGCGAGGCACATGTGTGCTACTGAAGACTCATGGTGGCTCATGATAGGGACTTAATAGTCCTCTCGGCTTTGTGACCACGCAGGACACACATACGCGCACACGCTAGCGTGCACACGCACACACACACACACACACACACACACACACACACACACACACACAGGTATTTGCCTACCAGCTGCTCTCTCTCTCGCTCTCTCTCTCTCGCTCTCTCTCTCTCTCACACACACACACACTCAACTCTGGTGGTGTTTGTAGTGGGTTTATATCATGTGTGCTTGCTGCTCGGGTAGGACAGCTACTGTTTGACAAGAGGGATCAAGGTTCAAATGCCATTTAGTCACTGCTCATACAAGTGGTCCCTTATAGCTCAACAGTAGAAATGGTGTGCGTGGGTTAGCCATCCTCGGGTAGAACTTTGTAGGAAATTCTGCAGTCAACTTTATTTTTTATTTTTTAAGGGAAACTGCTACAGTATGAACATCTGTTCAGTGAAATGCTCACCCAGAGAGAGGGAGAAAAAAACATAATCAGTGTTATGCAGTGAGACAGTCAGACTACCTACTATTATGCTAGATATACAGCATCTCCAATGTTATGCAGGTTCATGCAGCATCAGTATTTATCTGTACTTCATGATGGTAGTTATTGAAACAAGGAAGGAAACTTGAGTTGAAAAAAAATGATAAATTCAATTATTAAATTGAATAGGATTCTGGGACCACATGTGCAGTTTGTGCATTCAGATACTACTTCTGTTTTATTTATTATTTTATGTTTTTGTTTTATTATCACTGAACCTTTCTGTATGTGGTATTAAATAATCTTCTTCCTCAAACTAATGAGCACTATTTGTTTCCAACCTCTCTCTCTCTCTCCTCTTCCTCTCCATATATCCCTCCCTGGCCCTCTGGTTGCCACGTACCTCCACATACCTCCATGTACCTCCATGTTGTGACTGGGTGTCGGGACACTAACAGTGGGCAGCAGACAGACCACGGCGCCA
>OOFJ01030701.1:0-11251 GCA_900323375.1 Benthosema glaciale
TGTTTATCAACATTATTCAAGTGGAATGCGTAACAGCAATATTGGGCCAATACAGCTACCAATATCATATGTATGACAGCGATTTTCCCGAGGAATAAACCTTATATATTATTTGTATTATATCTGATCATCTTGATACAGTGAAGTCGCCAGACGGACAGTCACAGACAGACAGTCAGCACTGTTTGTGACTGAGCAGCAGCAGTTTCTGTGCTCTCATTGGTTGTAATACATGCCTCCTCGGGACACGATCGCAAACCATTTCATACTGTATGATTTCCAGTCGGCGACAGCGCCGAATATCAAACCTGCTAGATATTCAGAAACGGTCGGGAAGACGTCGGCGAGTGCTTTTATCGGCGCTGGATCTCTCGCAGACCCTTCCACACACGGCAAGCAAAACCTCGCCGATCAAAGCCCGATCTCGTGTCAAATCGCACGTTTTGTCGGCGAGTGCCAAAAATGTTCCCCGACACCAATATCGGGTCAAATATCCTGCAGTGTTTTTTTATATATAGATGTATATATTTGTTCATGTCTAAATGTTTTGATGAATTGAAAATGGTGGACCCACCATTGTAAACAATTGTGACATCAGTGTGTCGTACACAGTAACAGTCTTTGTACTGAGTTCTTGTGCTTTAGTGTGAAATGTACCCATTCTGCAAACTGTTAATAATCAATCAATAAATCAATTGAATAAATAACTGATGGTGTTTTCAGATGAGATGATGACAAAAACAAGTGTATGATTGATTATGTCATTACGTGTGCAGTTGTCAGGTAAACATACCAGTGAAAACGTGCTAAAATGTGTCTAGGCAACAGGTGCTCACAACAGGTGCTCACTTTTGTCTACACAGGGCGAAATGAAGGATGCACTCACGGCTTTGCAGGAGAAGAGGGAGACGTTTGAGAAAATGAAGAGAAGCTACGAGGATACCGAGGCACACATTCAGGTGTTTGTCTTTGTGGCGGAGCAGCAACATAAGATCAGATCTGATGATTTCCGGACTGTAGTGACAAACGTTTTCATTTCAGGTCCAAGCGCAGTTTGTGGAGAGACGCACGCGAGAGGAGTTCGAGGAACTCCACTGCTTCCTTAGAGCAGAGGAAGAGGCCAAGGTGGACAACCTGAAAAGAGAGGAAGAGGAGAAGATCCTGGCAGTGAGGGGGAGGATTGGTGAAATGACCACAACTATAGCCTCTCTGTCAGAGTCCATCACAGCCTTGGAGGCGGAGATAGATTTGCAGGGCATCTCTGTCCTTAACGTAAGTTGGCGCAAATCTTTAGCGTCAGATTGTGTCTGTTAACCTTTTTTTTTTCTTTCCCCAATGATGTTGAATTTGTTTTCTCTTCCAGAACTGCAAGAGGACACTGGCAAGGTGACTGTCCCTTTAGTACTTTCTCTTATGTTGCAATGTCAGTTGGGGTAAACTTTGATTTGAGTTTGATTTATTTTCCTTTTTTCTTTTTTAGGGCTCGGTGTCCATTGGAAGACCCAGTCATGACTCCAGGAGCCTTAATAAATGTGTCTGAATACCTGGGGTCCCTCAAGTACACTGTGTGGGAGAGGATGCAAGACATTGTCAAATACAGTGAGTGAGCTTAATACAGGACTACCAGTAGATTAAAAACTAAAGTGTTATTGCCCTGTCTATAAGAAAGAATGTTGCAACATATTCTAACATGAGCATTAAGGTCCTTTCAAACGGGCAGAAATGAACACGCATAGTAGTTATTTTCAATGAGACCTGCGATTGTTTTTTTCTGTACGCAACTACGCACAGAGAAGTCGGGCGACAACGCAAGCACATTTACATGAGTGCGGTCCCGTGAAATTGTCGCACACATGCTCGTTTTGTGCACATGCCCGCGACTGACCAGATCTGGATTCTGTTTGCGTTGTTGCGCCCCTCTTGAGTAGACCTGTCGTTGATACGAAGCACACAGCTGAGCTAATGAACTGCACTGTGTTCTCTGTAGCTCCGGTGACTCTGGACCCCAACACAGCTGCCCCCTGGCTCGTGCTCTCCGATGATCTTACCAGCGTCAGTGACAGCGATGTCAAGCAAATGCTTCCCGACAACCCTGAGCGATTTGACCCGGACACAGGCATCCTGGGTCACCGTCCCTTCGCCACGGGAAAGCACATGTGGATGGTAGAAGTCGGGGGAAACACTGCCTGGGTCCTCGGCGTGGCCAAAGAATCGGTCGTGAGGAAAGAGAAAGTTTCTTCGGTGCTGAAGCACGGGTACTTCACCGTGTACTTCTACCACGAAATGTATTTTGCAGGTACCTCACCTTTAACCAGACTTAGCCTGAAGAGGAAGCCCCAGAGAATCCGAGTGCAACTGGAGTGCGATAAGAGGCGGGTGGATTTTTATGACGCAGATAACGACACGCACATCTACAGCTTCAAGCAGATCCCAGAGAAGGTCTTTCCTTACTTCTGGGTAGGATGCAAACAATTCCCTTTGAAGATTGAGCCACTGGAGGTTTCTTTGAAAGCAGTTGATTATTGGGTATAAGAAAACCTCAGCCATACATTTCCTGACCAACGCCATTTAAAGACAATATGAAATGACCTTTTTTGAGAGCATTTCATTTCTGTATCGTGGCCTATTTCCTAGTGTAGCAGCCTGGGCGTGTCTCAGTCAATACAGGTGTTGGGTGGCAGGGTAGACCACGCTAGAGCTTCCAACTGTGCAGTGTGCAGATTTTGAGCCGAATGCAAACGAAAATAAGCCTGGGTACCGAGGCTATGTGCAGATAGACTTGTATCCAGGTATTAGGACTGATTTGGGGTGTTGGGACTACCATCACACGTCTGGAGTGTCACAAGGCAGTGCCGAATCATGTTTCTATTACTGCAGTGCCTAATTCATGTATCACAATTCTTTTTCTGAAACGTACTTTAGTTTAAAGTTTAAAAAGATAAGTTTGTCATAGCCATTTTGTTTGTTTCATTGAATTACTTCCTGTTGAACAAAGACATACATGTGTGATTATATGAGCAAGTACTAATGGATAATGACGTACCTTTCATTCCATCTCCCAATCTTTGCACTTGAAAAATTCTCCCAGCACAGCCATGATTCGTTATGCTAGACACTAGATGGCGGTGATGTGCATGTTGATGTATGTCTTTTGGTCTAAAACTCATATCAACCTTATGTTAAAAAATAATTGCACCTTTGTGATGAAAATGGTTTCACTGATTTATGTTGATGACTATTTTGTTCATGTTAAATGTAACTAACCTGTTTTTTTTTGTGTGTCTGTCCTTACTTTCAATGATTTCAATGAAATTTTGCCTGTGGAACTAATAAACCAAAATAAATGAATACTTGTTTCTACTCTAAAAACGTACTAAAGCACAAATGGTAGAATATACATTATTATTTATTAGTATTGTGTGATACCCCACGCACTAGCGTTTTAATTAAAAAGATCTCCAATTGGTTCTCATATGGAACGACCTGTAGCGTCCATTTATACATTCTCAGAGTTAGACCTTTATTTATTTATACGTTTATGACAGGGACAGTACAATAAACAATGTATCAAGTATTAAAACATGAAACCGTTGCATTGTACAAAGGGTTAGTAGCCAAGGGTCCACTTAGTTCCAAACTACAATGTAGCTGGAGTGGACCTCACTTTGAGAATGTGGTACTGTCAGATGTAATGTAAATTATTTCCAAAATCTTCTGCCAGGCGGCAGGCCTGAAGTTAATTTAGTTTAGTTATATTTTACACCGCAAAGATTTTCATGATCTAATGAAATTGAGTTGTGTTTAAGAGTTCAAGCATTAAAAAAAAAAAGTCTAATGGTTCAATATACATTTATTGAGATGGAGCAATCAAGTCCACAATGTCAGAATTTAATGTAATTTACTAAAGTAATCTGTAGTACAGCATTTGTTTTTTCAATATATATATATATATAATACAAATAATTGCCCCTTCAAACTGCTACACATTTTTCCTCATTTAAATAATGAGAAAAAAACGTATCTTAGGATGCTGGCACAAGTCTCTTGGTATTTGAAAGATGATTAAATCACTTGAAAGGAACCAGCTGGTTTGCCAAATCCTGTTAAAAAACAAGTTAATTAACCTGAGGACCTACTTGAGTAGGAACATACCATATACTTTAATAGGTAAACGTGAAAGTACAACCCTGCAAACCATGAGCATCATCTCCGCTTGAAGTCCTTTATCCTTCCAAGGCCGAGTTTAGACTATATTTAAGTGACCATCAAAAAGGGATCTCCACTGAACATCTGGTATTTAATGTGAAAGGATTAGACATCATGCCATGGCAGGTCAATAACAACCTGCCACTTTTAATAACATTTTTAATCCATTTCATAATTTTTAAAGATCACTGGGATAAATCCGATATTAAGGCATTTAAACTCATAATAAATCCCTTTTTTTTACTCATTGTGCAATTCCGCTTTTACGTAAGATTCCAAATTGAAAAAAAAGACAAGAATATCACAATTTAAACATTAAAAACACAGTTTCACTAAAACACAAAAACTCAATGCTATTCTCAATAATGCACTTTAAACACCAGCAAACAGGAGTAAGAGAAGAATGAGTTACTGTACGTTTAAAACATACAGCCATATTTAACATGAGTAGAATAGACAAATTACAAAGCAACTGAGGCAACAGCAAAATGCAGCAGCATACAGCATTGTTACTGTTTGTTAAACATTGGCTAGTCTTTTTTTTTATAAGAGCGCATGTCTCTCACTCAGGAAATACCGTACAACAAGTACTCGTTTTTTCTGTTGCCTTTTATCTTGCACGTGGCTAAAACAAAAGGAATACTCCACTGTCAAGTTTCTGGTTTCTCGGTTTGTGACATAAACTGTGTTAACTTTACAAGCAATACTGGCCAAGAAAATGGCCATTTTACTGCCACAAATCAGTAATCATCAGACAGCACTTCTCGGCCAGATCTTAGAATGCACAGTCCCTGAGGCTGGATTATTTTATGTCCGTGTCCATGTCAATATGTGGTTCTTTGATTCACGGCTTCCGTGATACAGGGAGCGTTTTTATAAAATGTTTTTGAACCTAAAATGGTGGAGAGACGGATGGGCTGACGGACTGACCAACATCACCCACTTTAGAGTTTAACCACAAGGTTAAAAACAATGGAATATTCCTTTAAGACAGTATGAAAAAGATTACAAATTGAAGGCAATGTATCCATTGCCAACAAGGGAGCGCCAACATGACCAACCAACATCCCCTGCAATTATCTCAATATTGCTTCCACTTCACACCTGTTCATTAGTGTGATCTGAGTCCATGTTGGATGTTGTACTAAATGACAATAGGCAGTAAGGGTCAAGGACTGGTGGTACAGTAATTTACTCCACTCAAAGGCAGATTTGCTGGTGAATATGACTGTACAAATGTCAAGAGACACGCTTGGGCACAACTCTTCATTGTCCTGCTGGGAGACACATTAGTGTGTTTGTGTGTGCACAATTCTCCCGGGAGAAGGGATTGGGGGAGGAGACAAAAGGGTGTGCAACACAGTAAAATCCTCAGTATTCATTTATACATTTGTAACTCTGAAGAGTCCACGAATTAAACAGTTTTGTCAGAGTTTAACACTGGCGATTCATTCGCAGGCCAACTTGCTGTCAAAGCTGGAAAGGCCAATGGCGAAGGCCTGCAGGGCGCACATGGGGTAGTTGTAGTCGAGAGTGAAGATGTCCTCCGCCACTCTGCCAAACTGCATCACAATGTAGTCAGCTGTGAGGGAAGACCACAAGGAGACAAAGAGACCAGTCAATTCCAAAATGCAATGTAATACGACTGGGAAATAGAGGAAGATGTATAGTACGAATATGAAAGCATCAAGCAAGACCTCCAACTAAAATCATTATTATTTTATATACCTATATTCTTTTAGCATTTTGCTGCCTTTACTGATAGTAACCGTAGATAAACAGGAAAAGAGAGAGACAGGGGGTGACACGCAGGAAAGGTCGTCGGGATCGGGACTCAAACCTGCGACATGCTGTGCAGCAGTGGTCCGGGGCAGCAAACAAAAATTCGGATGTACTTAATTAACGTGATAGATTCCCAACTCTGCACCTCCTACAGCAAAAAAATAAAATAATAGTAAATAACAAGACGACACAAAAAGGAGGGAAAGAGAGAAACTCACGGTCATTGTCGTGGACAATCTGAAAGTTCTTGACCGAGGCTTGAGTGACGCGGCCGTGGAAGTTGAGCACGTACGACTGGGTGTCATCATTCCACACTGGGGCCTTGTTGTGCAGCTCGATCAGGCTGTCCAGGGAGTGGTTCTGGTACTTGTTCAGCAGACTCTCCTGCTCCTGGAAAACAACAAATTATGCTTCATTCTTGTCACCCACAAGAATGCATAGTGCACACACCCACATTTTGACTGTCTTAACTGTCTTCATCAATGTTCAACATCCAAACTTAAAGTGGCGATGACATGCTTACTAAACCTGTCTAGTTGCTAGCGTCACATGCGTTTTCAGACTGTTTTCACTGAGACCATGTGATGTACATTGTACACTATCATAATGATATTTTCGTGGCGTATCATAGGACCTTTAAAGGAACCAATAAGCACATTTAGCGTTTCCCTGAAGGGAAACGCTAAATGTGCTTGACACAGGGGAAAAATGTGCTTTATAAATCTTTTGGAACATTTTGAATATAATGACATTCCAAAAATAGGGACACATCAAGTGGTTAATGATAGGGTTGACCAACCCTATTTGACCAACCATATCATTAAAGCTTCCTGAAATTTCACACTGAATTTGTGAAATAATAAGGGCACTGAGCATCAAGTTTACATACAGAGCATACATTTTAGCAAATACTTTCACAACGCTAGCAGGAGAGGACACAACTCACATTGCCTGGCCGCACAGGTACTCTCTCGAAGTTCAAGTCCATCCCGGGAATGATTACTGTCATCTTTCGTGGGCCTTTGAATCCTAGCACGTTAGTCTCCTGCAGAATGGGGACAATGACAGTGGTGGTTTGGCAAAGATCACTTTCATGACAACATGACACAGGGGAAAATAATTCCCTGCTCAGACAGTGCGTTGTACATGTGTATGTATGAGTCTGCGTGCGTGCGTGCGTGCGTGCGTGCGTGCATGCGTGCGTGCGTGCGCAACCCACATAGCAGATGGCAGCCAGCTCTTGCCGTGTGTTGCTCTCATCCAGCAGTGCCCCGGGGTTCTTGCAGGGGTTGGTGCCATTGTCGTACACTGTGAACTTTGTGCCCATCAGGTTGGACCTGCAAAAACACACGGCGGTGTCACATGCTTGAAAGAAAGAATGTCTAAAAAAAATGGGAATGTATAGCTCTGTATAGATCTTTGCTGTCTTGACTCTCACATGAGAGTCAGTCGAGGGTCAGGTGTGTGGGGCCTGGGAGGAAATGCTGTATGCATGTGTGCAAAAAACAACAACATGTAAATTATGTATACTTGAAGTGTGCTGTAAACACTGACCATTTAAAGTATCTGTAAACACTGTAACATTTTAGTTTAATGTATTTATGTAAACTGACTGGGCAGGGCTTGATAAGCATGCTTCTCCCATCTCTCTTTTTTTGGCATCTTTGACACCTCATTATGTCACATGGACTTGATAATATGTGCCTTGGACTCTGTGAGATTGAGATTATACCTCGTTGTACTGCACTGATGCACTGATAATCACAGACATGTATTTTGTTGTCTGAAAGTGCTGAAAAATAAACGGAACTGAATTTCTGTGGTACTACATTTTCAGACGGCAGAAGGGTAGTAGGGTACAGGGTTATCGTGGAGCGCTCGACACAATTTGGGGAGGATTTGAAAGTGACATGATTTGACTGTAATCCATGTATATTATTAACAAGTGACATTTTGAGATTAGTGTGCTGTGCAGTGTGAATCACCAGAGCATGGCTTTACCTCAGTTTACCCATGAAGCTCTCTCCCTCTCGTGAAAGGTCTGTGGCGTCCACTGAAATAAGGTAATTGGACGTCTTGCTCTTTTTCCTCTTCCTTCCTGCTAGCAGAAACACCTAGAGAGAGATATGCAGAATAGAGACGGACGCAGAGACCGAGAAATCAGTCATCCCTGCATACACTCAAGAGCCTCTGTCTGTTTGCTTTATCCCTTCTTGTTCCAACATCTTATTTTCATGTCTGTCCAAATTGTGGTTTACAGATTCAGATAGATTCCCCAGCCTCAGTTTGGCTTTGGGGATACGTACGTACGTATGTAGGGTGGGTGATAGATAGCTGATTTAAGGAGACCATAGAAAGCCCAGCGCCTTACGTCCATGCATATCTATGGTAAGTGTGCACAGGGTGCTCTGAGATGAAAATATTTAAAGTTGTGGAGAGGATGAGGCTGCTCATCAATGTCACATTTGATTCTTCTGGCTGTGTCTGACGATCCAGACATTTACAACTTGACTTTAAATCTTCACATTGACGTGAAAATTCAGAGTTTATCGCTGTTTCAGCAACACTATTTTTTTGAGCTAATAATGCAGATGACACAACGTTTAGGCACAACAATGGTTGATAGGCTTGACTGACGTTTCATGCAAGAACTCTGCTCATGAAACGCTTTCTGTGGACACGGCCAAGCTCTAGGAGGTAAGAACAAATTCTGAGCTGTGCTACTGAATGAAAACGAACAGCATAGGGTGCTGTTTTTCCCCCCTTTTTTGCCAATGGGTTCCCAGATTGGTCTCTAGGTAGCTATGTATAGGTGTGACTGGATCAATCACCAAACACACTCAAGAAGAGCCTCTGCATGGACAGTTTGTTGTATCTGTTCTCGTTCCAACATCTTATTTCCATGTTCTCTCACCCTCCTGCCGTCCTCTCTCTCCATGTGCATGAAGTAGGTGGGATAGAGGCCCCGGTCCATGCCCTTCTTGTCCCGGGTGATGCGGCACTTGACGGTGACTCCGCGCGGGGCCGGACGCAGGACGAACTCCTCCAGGTTGTCCACGTCAATGAGAGCGCTCTCTGCCGTGGGCGAGCCAGGGGGCACCAGCTCCTGATGGGACGTAATCAATCAATGTTTGCATGTTTAAATGTACCTCGAGAATGTACGCATGTAATCAAACAATCCATTTGTTTACATGTACTGTATACACTCTGTGTAATATTTTGAGAGGGCACAGTTGTAGGCTTGCGTAGCGATACTAATATCACTACTTGGATATCCCTCTCAGTGTTAGATTTTTTTCTGTTCTGCCCCATATTTTGCCCCTTATTGATAGGGGACAGATTCAATCTACCTGGGGCAATATGCATTGCGAAGGCAGATGAAATCTGGCTATGTGAGGCTAGCACAGATGAGCCCCCTGGTTGTATTCATGGTGTAACAAGATTTCTTCCATTGACTGGAGTAATCATTGACAAAATGCAAAACCCTGAAGACATTGAGGATTAAAGACATCAGAAGGTCTATGTGACTTTTATCAGGCTACATACTGAATTGGACTTGATGCTGGAGGCCGAGGCGGGCCTGGTGGCGTCTGCGTTAGGGGACAGGGAGCATGTCCGGTCTTCTTCTCCATCCTCCTCATCCTCACTGGCCTCGTCATAGTTCATGCTGCCAGACAGACCTGGACGAAGGAGAAGAGGCTCCAATGAGCTGTGATGATATGCTGTGGCCATTTTTGCTCTTACTTCATACTCAGGGATGGGGGGCGCGGGCAAACTCGTTGTCTTAAAGTGAACGCGTACGACGGCACTGGGAACTTTATAAATGCTAACTATTAGCCGCAATAAAATAGTTAATTTTAGGTCAAACAAGAATGAGTCTCCAAGGGAATCGTATATCCATATAAAGATCTGATGTTGTCCCACTATTTTCTTATGAACTGACAAAATGTGACTGTAATTGTAAAGGCCAAATATTCATTAAGTTCAAAATATAAAAGACATCTTTCTCATCATGGGCCAACCTGAGTTCAGATCTATTAGAGCAGGCCTCTTTTAGATGGCAACTGTCTCCAGATAAAACAGCAAAGTCCTTATTCAGCTTTTACACATAGTTTTCTATGAACACGGTTCTCATGTAAAGAGCACCGTAGAAGTAAATGAATAATCCACAATCTGTTGACCATAGAAACACGTCACAAAAGATCACTTGAATTGACAGCTGGCGCCCTGCTCACTATTCACGCCCCCAAATGTGTCTGTCCACCTCTGCTAAAATGCCTCTCACAGCCTGCATGCAACCTCTTTACACCTCGAAGAGACGAAGGCGCTCATTTAACCTGCATGAACCATGGCGTCCCTATTTTATCTAGTCTTTATGGGCACATGAACTCACATGTGAGCTTGTATTGTAGTTCCGCTATTTTCATAATTCGTCAATTGAATAGGGTCATCAAATATGAGTGTACTTAAAAATGATCCTCACATTTCTATTTCCTTTGGCTTCCTGAGAGGCATGGACATGAATGTTAAGGGGGGCAGAGTGACATAAATCCCTTCTCTGTGTCTTGAAGCATGGAGGTGTAGTATAATAGTTCACAATATGGATGACAGAGCAGCTCATAATGCAGTGAATTATGAATGAATGCCGCCCTATAATTTAATGAGCCACTTTCTCACTGTGTCACTATCAATCTCAGGCCTGTTCTACTTCCCTGCAGCACACGGTGCATGGTGGCAGCACACGGTGCATGGTGGCAGCACACGGTGCATGGTGGCAGCACACGGTGCATGGTGGCAGCACACGGTGCATGGTGGCAGCACACGGTGCATGGTGGCAGCAGTGTCTCATGCTGAACCACATCAACTTGGCCGTCAGAACTTTTAATCTTTTTCCGAAAATGTTATTTAAAAATAATAATAATTAAAGCTGCAAGCAGCGATGAACGGGCCCTCGCGCGTGAAAGTTACGTGCAAATATCAACCAATCAGAAGAGGGGGTGGGGCTAAGTTACACCAATGAAGGTCAAGGACTCTGATACAAGTCCAATGACACCACCCACATGTCTGTATCACAAACCATTGAAAAGTTATAGCAGAAAATAGGAATCATCAAATATCGACCAATCAGAAGAGGGGGCGGGGCTAAGTTACACCAATGAAAGGTCAAGGACTCTGATACAAGTCCAATGACACCACCCACATGTCTGTATCACAAACCATTGAAAAGTTATAGCAGAAAATAGGAATCATCAAATATCGACCA
>OOFJ01030720.1:2589-15856 GCA_900323375.1 Benthosema glaciale
TAAGCTATTAAGCTAAATTATGTGACTTGTGACTTGCTATCTACAGTAAGCGTACCCCACACAGTAAAACTGTGCCATTGTACACTAGCGTGAAGCCTTTCAATTCCTCCCCTCATCTTCTCTCCATGTGTGAAAGGCTCTTATCTAGGCGTGCCAGGCCTGGCTCAGCTGGCCAAAGCCTGGCTCCGCGCTGGGAATTAGCCTGCTAGAACAGTGTGTCCTCTACCCCAAAGCTTAGGCCCATTGCACCACCACTCTCTGTGTACCTGCATTGGTTTCATTTATTCCATTGGTTGAAGAATTTTACCAAGCAGTAATCTAAGAACACAAAAATATGTGCTGAACAATGCATAAATAGATATGCATTAGTGGCTTAAAAATCCTGCTGGCCTGTGGACAGACAATTTGATATAAAACGCAAAATATGATGGAAAATGTTCAGCCAAGATAAATACCAAAGTGAGTTTTTCCATTTTCTTTTTATGCACACGTCTGGCCCTACTGGCTCTTATAAACACTTCACATTTATGACGGACAGCTGCTATTGACACAAGTTTCTCTATCTTGTGCTAGCTTTGTGTCCGTAGAATGAGGTTGCCGTGATTGTTGCTAAACTGCATCCAAAACGCCATTCTTGAGAATTGTCTTTAAAGGAAAGCAACCACGCTACGTAGGTATACGTTCGCCAAAATAATACAATAGTGCATGCACTTCTGTCGGTTTTGACAATGTGAGCTACAAAGTCAACCTTTTGATCATCCTAATCCATTGTTCCAGCAGCAAGCACAAGTGCTGCTTAACACTGACAGTGCTTTCTGCCTTGGGCAGAGAGGATTCCTCTGTGAGGCTGTGTGCATCCACTTGAAGCATTAAAGCTGTTTTCAAACTACTACTAAAGAACACAGAAACTCTCAATTTGTTCGGGAATGACAAGAATTGATGAACAATGTGCCTTGAGGCCTCCATTTTTAACAACAGTCTAGTGAAACCAGCACAGTGTGTGAGAGCTTGTCTTGGCTTGTCTTTAACAATATCTCTAATAGGTTTAAAGTGTGAAAACCAGGCCTTTTTTGTTCTCTGACCTTTCCCTGTGTTCCCCAGCGCCTTGAAGAGATCATGAAGAGGACACGCAAAACGGAAGGAGACAAGGTACATTTACTTACTGTTCTGTTTTAACCCGAAACATTGGACTGTGACTCTACGTTATGTTATGAATAAATTAAACTCTTAATTTATTTCTACAGAAAGAGACCAAATCCTCCACACCAACGCAGGTCAATGGCAAAGAGGCAGAGAGCAGCAAAGGTAAGCAGAGAATTGGTCTGGATTGTATCTGTCATCACATGATGCATTACAGTGAAATTGCTGCTCCCTCACTCCAGTTCATCTCAGTGAATCCTTTTTGATGATTAGAGGCTTAACCACTTTAAACCTGGCATCCCTGGCTATTTTGTGCATGTCATTATCAAGAAAGAGATTGTGGCATCACACTGTGTTGTAATAATGGCAGCGAACCTTACACTCTCACGCCATCTCGTCTCTTTCTCTACAAAGTTTTTCAGAAAAAGTAGCTGATCTAATAGGCAAACAGTCTATTGTTATTGCACTTCAAATAGTTAAAACGGTTAAATCGTGCAATAAGTCTCTATTCTCCCCTCCGATTGGCCAGCGATTCAGAACTCTTCCCAAGGCTTCTGATTGGACATTATATTGTGACATACCAAACTCAGTTAAACTATTGTCATACTTTTGCCTAGGGACATAAAACAAGTGCTGTTCTTTGACTAGTTGTTTATCAGATTACTCTAACACAGGCTGTTTCATTCAGCTGATTTGTGGGGTTGTATTGATTTTTGAACACTGTATCTTAATTGTTCCAGTAGCAGTCCAGTCACGTGCATATAAATGCATCCAAGGAAATGACAAGTTTATTTATTTGGCACATTAGTTAAATGTGCTTTCCACAAAACATTAAGATCATTAAGGCAAAGTGCAAGGGACATTATTTATAAAAAGCTTGACGTTTGAATACATAAAAGATATACTGTATATATATTAAAATGTTAAGAGAATAGAATGAATGGATACGCAAAAGTAAATCAGATTCCCCACATGGTCCCTGTCACCGCTGGCCCTACTAGTCGGTCTTGGGTACGTGGGGAGGGTGTACAAAGCCATCACCAGCCACTTCTTTTCACTTGACAGCGAGGAGTTGAACGGAGAGGAACACAATGTCCCTCTCAGTTGTGCTCTCTGCTGAACAGACACTAATGCAGCAACAGGGATCACACTCCACACCTTGAATACGGCGAGGATTCTTAACCCAGACTCCACGGTGGCGGGCAGACACTTTACCCCTGTGCCACCCGAACTCTTAAACAATAACATTGCAACATTGCCTATAACGACATGCCCAAAATAGGCATACCAGGAATGATGTGGTTATACAACAAACAAAACAACACCAACGTGTACTTGGTGTGCTTTTGTTGTTTGAGCCAGCCATCTGAGTGGGATTCACATCAGAATGTTTTCAATAAAGCTGGCTATTAGATTATATCTCTGGCTCATATCACTTACAGCTGTAGTTTGAGGGGTTCCACTCAAAACAATAGGACCCTTGTTTTGTTATTCAAGCCCTGAGACTGCAGAGGAAGACTCCGCTCGTGCCAAATCTCAGCGGGAGAGCCTTCCGATGCACGAGTCATTGTGAAATAGAAATGTGCGTGACTCCAGATACAGAAACAAGACTGCCTGCCCAATATCACTCACTACCCACATTTTATCCATTTGTAGACCCCCACGCCCATCACCTCCAATTATGGAATAAATATAGTCCACTCCTAAAGGAGGAGATATCATATAAACTCTCCTTCGGAGCTTCCACCTCATGTTGATGAGAGAGACGAAGGAGAACCACATGGATATATGCGGTCAGAGAGATATGTGGGTGTTTGTGGTGTGCTCCCCACGCATGGTGGAAGCCATTAGCCCCGCCACTGATGTGGTCGCGGAGACCAGAGGCAATTGGCAGGCGTGCCTCCTTTCCAATCAGTGGAAGAGGAGAGCAGTCTCATCCACAGCCACGTCCCTTCAGCCAGTTTAACCACAGGGGAAGGAAGGATGCCCCATATACTGTAGGAAAACTGAGTTCAGCATCCCCCCCTCTGTAGATTGCACTTCATCCTGACTCAGCTCTAGGGTGGGCATTGTTTTAAGTCCCACGCTGCTTGGCGGTGTCATGTGTGTGAGTCATACTTTGTGGTTGATTGTGAGAGAAACGGGTAGACGGGAGGAGGGTGCTTATTCCTGTGTTCATTAGCTCTAGTTTATAATCAGCATTTTGCATAATTATAAAAGAAAAACAAATGGTGAACAAACGGTGCCTAGAGTTTTTAAAAGCATATTACGTCAAAAAGTTACAAACGAGCAACATATAGAAAGCAAGTTGGATGACATGCTCTGAGTCTAATTCAGTATTTTTTTTGCCACCGTTTTCACATTGTTTTTCATTGACCACAAAGCAAGGTTTCTGTCAGTCAAACACAATATCCCTCATGACCCACAGGTTGAAAAGCAATAAGCATTGCTCGATATGACACCAGTATATATTGTGGTATAGGGAACAGTAGATTTTCATAGCTGATCAACATCTGTTTCACCTTGTTTCTTCAAGCATCTGCTGACTATCAGCCACAGACAGAGGTCAGCGTTCCCGACAACAAGATGGAAAATGGACAGAGTGGTGAGAGAGAAAGGTACTATAAAGCCTTTTCCGTTCGAGTTTGTACGCTATGATTTTGCTGACTACTGCTTATGCAAGACCACCATGAACAAGTATAAATCCTGTATGTCTGCTATTAAAAAAAAAAGAGCGGGTTGGGACTTGGGGAGGCCACCTTCTAATCAAGGCTGTAGGAGAACTGCGTGCTCTCAAACCTCATAGTCAAACACAGGAGCCAGAAGGCTCAGGCCAGTTATAAACAATTGTTACTTAACCACTAGACTTTGTTTGTTTGTTGCATGGTGTTTACCCAGATGGTTAAGCTTCTGAGGGTGGACTAGAATAGAGTCTCTTAAATGGGATCTTACTGGTATTATGACTCACAGTATCACGATGACTGATTTTTCAGACCTGTCTTGACCCAATCCTTCTCTGCCTGTACCTCCCCTCCACAGACCCTCTTCTGTACTTCTGGTCAATGGCATCCAGCCTGCCAGACATGAGAACGGCCTTTCCACCAAGGGAGATGGCGGTCACTTCGAAGAGATCATCCAGCTAACTAATCACGGCAACAGCACCAACGGAGGGCGGGACAAGTCGGAGAGTGATATGCCCGCCGAGCCAATTCTCGCTTTCGAAAATGAGGAGCCTTTCATGAAAAAAGCTGGTCCGATGAAGCCTCAGCACGTTGCAGGTACTGTACAGCCTGCAGGAGTAAAGCCATTTTACTGACAGATGGGGGAGATGCGAGCATCAAATTACAATCTTTTTTATATTTCCTTCCACAGAATATGAGCGATAAATTGAATTTCTCTGCATGAGGCTTCCCATTGATGCACCCATGCATCAATGGACAATTGGACATACAATTGTTATTGTTATGAATATTTTGAATAGTTTACTATCAGTACGTTGTTTCCCATCATACATTTTCAACCTGGTGTCCCTATTTTGGGCATGCCATTATTGAGGGAAGCTAAAAAAAAACGCAGATCTATAAACTTGCAAATCACATTGTGAGTTTGTAGATTTTTTACTAGTATGAATACAAAAGATGCCTTGAGAATGAGATTTTGAGTTTCCCAATTGCTGTGCTCGGGCACAGAAGGTTTCAAAACCACTGCTGCATTGAACCAATTGGTCTTCCAGCACATGAAAACCAGTACTTTATTGACTATCCTCTTCAAAGCAGAGCCGCGATTAATTTAGAACGAGAATAATGAGCCCATCTGGTTTAGCATTTGACTTTTCGTATTAGCGACACGGTTTGCGCACACTATCTAAAAATCGCATCTCGAGGCGCCATTGGTTAATAATGCAGTTGGGTTAGAAACCCTGCCAAGCTCAACTGTGGTGTGTAATTCCCGCCTTGGGTGCTGGTTATCACTTGTGTACGCAAGTACCCCCCCTGGGGAGTGAGACATGTGAAGCTGGGGAATGAAGTGAGAGGACTGATTTGTCACTCCCAGAGGGACTATAGACCAAAGAGAGAAGGAAACATGGCAGAAAAAAATGTCCCGGGAAGTAATGGAGAGGAGAGAAGGGGGCAGTCGGTATCTTTTGACACCGATGACAGCTTTTACTCAGCAGCCCACTGCCGTGGGCCCCGCGCCCAGTGTCAAAATTCCTCGAATGGTGGAAGGCGGTGAGGAGGAGGCCCGTATCCACAGGTGTTGGTCTGTCAGTGGAGAGAAACATGACTCCGTCACAGTTATGCAGCCACACGGACCCCTCCCTCCCCCCTCCCTTGCCACCCTTGCCATGACATCAGCAGTGCTATCCGTCTCACCCGCTCCCTCTCTCTCTCTTATTGCCAGGGTTCAGCCCTCACCTGTCAGCCTTCAGACGGGTCACACTGCCACTGGTCATAAATAATATCTAAAGCAAACTGGGGAAGGCCCCGCATGCCGTGTCAGAACCTCCGCCGTCGCTAAAAAGAAAAACATCACAAATGTAGTTTCACTCCCGTCCACCTTGCCTCAGTCACTCCAGATACGAACATTCCAGTGGATCATATGCCATCTCGGTAACCATGTCTGGAAACCTCACACTCTTGGCACGTGATCATGTTTTTAATCTCGAAACCGACTTTAATGGTCTGATTTCACGACGATAAAAAGGGAGAAGATGAAGCATACATACCGACGGGGCTAATATGAACGTTGATACGTATAATGACTGTGAACCCCCCGTGCCCTCTCCTTGTAGACTGGCCAACATGTGTTGCTGTCAGTCAAAATACTGGTGTTGCATCAATCACTCGCCGATTCACCATGTTGGATTATTTCTCACGGTAGCTTTGCAACCCTGGTAGGAATCCTCGCAGAGATGTTTTTCCCCACGGGTGTCCGTTGTCTGATAAGGCAGCCTTTTGTTGTCCTTACACTAACAAGTGAAGGTTTATGGGTTCCTGTCCGTGGCAACGTGCCAAAGACCTCTGGAGCTCAGTATTGTCACTGGGTCAGAGGTTTACGAGGCTATGACATTACTCGGGTCAACGAGGGTGGCCGGCCAATATGATTCAACGCAATGGCCAGACGGCATTTCGTCTGTGTTTTTGTTTTACGTGGTGGCTGATGTTGAGTGTCGACAAGAAACGCCTGACCCCCCCCTAACCCTTACTGTGGTCCGTGTGTTCTTCCATAGAGGTCCTGTGAGATGTTCCAGGACATTCCAGAGAGGACGATGAGCGTCATCCCACCCCCCACCCCATCTCCACGACCATCCCAGGTACAGCCAATGCTCGCATTGGGGGGAGACCAACACCCACAGCCCCTGTGTGACCTGTGCCAAACTATCACTGACTGCTTTCTAGAACTTTCACCACACCCGATAAAGGGGCTGAGAAAAAAATACAAAAAAAAGCTGCAAAAGAAGAAGTAACTCTGCAATCAATAGGCAAGCAAAACACGAAACAGGACGAAAGACATTGACACCTGCCATGTGCACGGCATACCAGTGATAACATACTGTGCGTGAAGATTATCATGGCGGCAGTTCCATGCACCTTAAGACGCCACACTACCATCCATTGTACAACCACAGTACAGCTGAATGGAGGGCACGAATACACACTATTGGACAGTTACTGTAACTGTTTATTTTTGACGAAGCTGAGAAAAAAAGAATTGAGTGAGCTCTTCTACTGTTCTCACATTTAGTTATTTAACTCGAGGAGAAATGCGACGACTGGGTACAGTGTTCTATGTGAATAATGTAAATGAAACCTGTGTGTTTGACAAAGGAGGGAGGGGGTCTGTGGAATAGAGCTGATATGAAAGGGAGTCGACATTGAGGCAACTCTGCTCTGAGAAGGCCTTTTTTTAAGTCCAGTTAATACATATCTGTTGCAACCTGGTCTGTGTAAAGCTACCTGTTTTTTTTGTTTTGTTTTTTGTACCATGTGTACCATTTAAATTCTCAAACACTTGATGGATGAAATTGAAGTTTCAGTGGATTGCTACTGTGTGTGCTCGCTTCATGTGTTGAAACTCTCATCCCTTCTTCAATCGTGATTGATTGTGGATGTCATGATAATTGAGGAAAAAAAGAAAGAAGGAAAAAAATAAACTGCAGGAGAATCCCATAACCGGGATTAGTAAAACGACGATCAAGTGGGAGATAAATGGTTTCCGTTTATATTGCGCCTTTTTCCAAAGCGCTTTACAATGTATGCATTGACCCGTTCACACACCGACGGCGGAGGCGTGCAGCCATACCAGGCACCAACCTGCTCATTGGGAGCAGTTTAGGGGTTCAGTGTCTCACGGCCCCAGGGATCCTTGGAGATGACGCAAGGAGGAGTGGTGAATGGTGATATAACTGAGAACCTTCTGATTCCCAGACACCTTTTCTTATCTCCTGAGCCACTGCCCAGCAAACAACAGATCCAGTCATGTGTTAATGTTGGAAATAGAATGTAAACTAGAGGGGGGGGGGGTCATTTCTCCCCCACTACGTTATGCAGTTGTTGTTTTTTTTCCTATACCTGTGCAAGCATGATTCAGTTTGTCGTCACTTGCATCGAAATTCCACAGACTCATTATGTATTTGAAAATGCTGGCGCGTGTATATGCTATAAATATTTTGATGTGTGTTTAAGGGTCAACGGGAGTATCTTGAGTCTGATTAAAGACTACGCTGTCCAATGAATCTGTGGTCTCATCTGTTTGTCTTCAATAGATTTAAGGGTGGTGGTCGCCTGGCTGGAATAGAGGCTAGAGTCGCAGGTGTTTTGTTGAACTCACTGTTTCTCAGTCTCCGGTCATTCATCAAACAGACAGAGACATTGAACTCTTAGCGTGACCCATTTAGACAAAGTAGGACAGTTGGGTAATGCTCTGTACTTGGGATTGAACATTGACTCTGACGTGTTTACCCCATGAGGCTTTTGTCTGATCCCATCGGCTGCTGCATGAGAGATGGAGGGCAACCTAACCACCAGAAAACCGATTTAGCAATGGTTCCAGAGGGGCCCAACATTCTGAAGATGCTGTTGAGGCAAAAGACCTGCCTCAGCTGTCCTTTCCTGTTTGTGTCTCCTTTTCCAAAAAACCCCAGCAGGGGCTCCATATGCTGAACTATCTACCCACATTAACTGTCGCCACATTCTGGTGGCCAGGCCAATTATTGGTGGGAGGGGGAAGGGGGGGTGGGGTTCTTCTGGCACTTGCATGGAGCAGTTTGCTGTCAGTTCTTCAAGCCAGCTGCAGTCCATTACAAACAATTTATGTCCGCCTTCTCCCTAAAGCAAAAGCATGCTTTAGTGATAGTGTGTGTAACTCATTTGATTAAGTTGTCATGCAGTGTGACTGATTTATATGATTTATGACGGAACGTAGTACTGGACTGTACTGGACACTTATGGAACCGCCTTGACTTACTACCTGTAAATCGTCATTTATTACTTTGCTGTACGACGCTGTCCAGCACTAGAAAATAGCACACCTGCAAGCTCACAACGCGTCACAGATGCGTTGTACAATGGGGTATAAATGAGACTAAATAAATGCACCTATGACATTTTCCTCCTTATATGCTGATTTGTATTTGATGACATTTTGTTGTTCAAAACCTTGCACAACCGACCTTTTGCAAACTGATAGAACGTTACCCTTTTATAGTGTCAAATGGAAAGCTCTGCCTCTTAATGTGCTCATAAGATGACGACGAACCTGATCTCACTGGTTTAATAACATGTGTGGGCGGGCGTCTCAGCTGCCCTTATTAGAATAGCCTCTATAAAACCTTTTAGGAGTTGTACTCATTCACTCCAGGAGGGGGCACTACTGTAGCATTGAGGTGTCATATCAAGTTTCCTTGGACCATATCCCCACCACTCAAGTCCCACATCCATGCTCGAGCCTGACAAAGAGATTTCTCAGATGGAAGTCCAAGTGCCCTCGTAAAATCTGACAGCATTTTTGCAGTTCCTTTTTTATAATTCATGTTCTTGCCTTGCATGTGCTTGACCCAGTGGATCGGCTAGAAAAGGCCTCCTTGTGTGTAGTTCCCAGATGGGACTTGTAGGGTTTAGTGGGCACTATTTTTAGGAAGGTGTTGGCGCGGCAGTGAGCAGAAGCAGGCTGGCTATATGGCCATTTCACTGAATTATAATTCACAAAGAATGAAGAGTGAAATGAAGAATGGAGGACCGGAAAGTTTCTAAATGATGGGTCTCTGTCCGATAAACGAGAATAATTGTGCTGACAGTCATTCGGAGTTAGAGGCTGTCAATCAGACAGCTCTGAAATTGTTAGCGGGGTAGCGCCCCGCGTTCACGTCACTCTGATTGATGAGTGTATTATCTTCACAGTCGGATCCTGGGGGCGTGCTGATAGGTGTGTTGGAGCAGTTGCCAGCTTAACCCTATTCTTGGGTTACTCGCTGCCTGGGTGAGGACGGATAACTTTGTGCTATTGGTTCATCATGGTATAAAGTTAATTTATCTCAGAGTGCACATATGTAACCTTTGTAACCAAATATTTGTACACTTCCAGAGTTGGATAACCCGAAGGACTTTACAGTTTACACAGTTTTGCTGCGGTTGTAAAACCCTGGCCTTCCTGGCCTTTATGGAACAATGTAAGTTATGGAAAGTGTGCCGCCGTGCCCCACCGTTTTTTAACAAGGCGTTTGGGTCAACATAAGGTCAATGCAGTGGTCGGGGTCACACCATAAATTCACACAGAGAAACCGCCGTGGCAACAGATACAGCATGTGCACATCACAGCCATCAAAGCCTGCGAGGGCAGCCTCTGTTCAGTGTTTATACTCACACACACAGCCCCCAACGGGGGCATCGAAATACTGTTTTATCTGCTCAGCAACAGCACTTCTACTCTAGTTGCTATCTGATGGCAACACATTAGTGGGGGTCCAGAGCATGGCAGGCACTCAGAGCGCGCCGTTTCCTGATCCCCCTTGTCGGAGCTGTCCCAGCAGCCAAGCTATAGAGCTCTTGACTATTCTGGTGAGAGACGTGAGGTCTAATGGTTGGTTGCTACACAGGACCCATGTGTGTGTGTTTGTGAGTGAGTGGACACGGAGCTGCCCTGTTAAGTGACCAACACATCTCAAGCCAGAGTTTTGACAAAGTCACTCACTGTTATGCAAGTCATAAGTATGACTCCCAAGTCTTACATTTCAAGTCGTAAGGGCAAGTCTCAAGAACATGGTGCCATGTCACCATGTGCATGGTCAAGTCATAAGTCCCAAATTTCAGGTGTCAAGTCTCAATGCTAGCATGTTTTAACGTTTACATTTTATGCCCACATACTGTAAAATCTAATTCTTATACACTAGTACATAGATGTAACATTTCAGCGTGCCTACCGTGTGCCCTGAAGGGGGTTTAAACATGAAAGACATGATATATATCCAATTAGAGCAGAGCATTTTGTGTTTTCCAAATTCCTAAATGTATGTAGGGGCGGCAGTGGCTAAGGTGGTCCAAGGTGTAGACTAGAGGCTGAACCCCTAATTGCTCGAGCAGGTTGGTGCCTTGCACGGCTTCCTCTGCCACTGGTGTATGAATGTGTGTGTGAATGGCTGTATGTAATGCACAATGAAGCTAATGGTTCTACAATAATATAATTGTTAGTGCAGCAAAACAAATCTGTTTAGTCATCCACCGAAAGTCCATGTCATACATGTCTCACAACATGTTTGTCGTCTGAAGTCTTACTCTAAGTCACCAAAGTGACTCAAGTGAGTCCAGGTCATGTGACATGTGAGTGAGTCACTCTGACTCAGCCTCAGGAAGCACACATCTGTGGTGGTGGACTGGTGCTAGTGATACTGAGGGACAAAGAAGAACAGCTGAGTCTAATGGTCAGCAGCTGGCCCTGGGTCACAACATTTTGGATACGCATGTGGACAATGGTGTGCAGTGCTCTTTGATGAAGATCCCTTCTGAGAGTGTATCATATTGCATGAACCCTACCCTTTAGTATTAAATCAGCCTGAGATCAAGCAACATTTAGCCCGTTTGGTTAAACATTGATGTGAGCTGTGTGTCTCGTTTTGGGTGCAAGTGAATAAGGGCATGCTGAAGGAAAGTGGGAACAGATTTATTAGGGAAGACGGCATTTGCTTTTTTAGTGCATCTGTTGTTTGACAGTGTTCTGGCATTGTAATTGATATGTTAATAACTATTGTCAAACTGGCATCCACAGATGTTGGCTCCGTCCGTCCTGCTAATGATCTTTTTTTACACCGTGGCTCCTCAGAGGCGAGCCATCTGTATATATGTGAGGGTCTGCACTCTGCATGTGGTGTCTACGTGTCTGTACGCACCTTCTGTTATTGTAACCGTAGGTCGCAGTTACATATGAAAACCTGAATCACGTGTCCGTCATGCCTCGTAACATGCTCCATATACAGTATGGCCATTACAGAATTCAATATGTTGATCGTCTGACCTCATCAAACCCCTTAGATCTCCATATATGGAGCTGATCTGACCTCATCAAACCCTGTACACTCAAGACACGCTCCATATATGGCGCGTGTCGTGGAGAAGACTGGATCATCACCTAGATCTGCAGCCGGGCCAGTAACTCTACATCTGACCTCACGGACACCATATTAATAGTTTAACTCCTGCGTAACTGTGCCGTATTAAGAAGCTCTGTTGTTTCAGCACAACCTTGCCCTTTCTCGCCCTCAGGGCGGAAGTCAATGGCGGTCCAATCGGGCTGAACCCTTGCCCAAGTATGACATAGTACTGGCATCACATTAATGCCATCTGATCATAGATGACTGACATCATCATAGACTGACCAGGCTACATGACATCCAAGAACTAGGAGCCACGCAGATCATATTAGACGCCATCTTTATTTCCCTATTACACCAGTCAAAGGTATTTGATTCCATGGTCCCAACTTTTATTTGGGTAATTCACTAGACATCCTTCCTATTGTCCAGCCTAGAGAGTCTGAACAGGGTTGAGAAGAGACTCAATGAACAGAAAATGTTACGGTGAAAAGAAAAAAAGGAAGTGGTCATGTTGGAAACATTTAGTCTCCATGGGCTTGAGTAAACACAGAGGAGGGTTGTGTGCGCTGACCTGGTGCCCAATCATGTTCCTTGGATTCCATACCATGCTGTTCAAAGGTCTCACATTCATACAAAAGGTCACAGCCGCCATTTACATGCATGATCCTCCGGTCTCTTTATCTCTTCATCTCTGGGCTGACGGTGGGTGTGTTTTATGGCCTCTGCCTCCCCGGCCATCAGTGCACCACACAGAGGGCTTCAATTTTGCCAGCTTGCAAGCCCGGTTATTTTCAGTTCAAGGGATATCTGAGAGTTAATCCCCGCTGCACGACAGCAGTAGCCAGCTACAGCCGTACCCTCTTGGATCTCGCTCATTCTCCGTTTTTATTTTTTTTTATTTTTTTTTGGAAGAAAAAGGGGGATCCTAAGGGGGATTATGAGACATAACGGCAGCAGCCAAATGCAACGTGAAGTAGAAAGGAGATCCTCCATGGCATGGGTCTGTGTTATTATTGGATAGATAGTGTCCTGTACTCTACAGTAGGCTCTATTTCATGAGGCCAGAAGAGATTTTGTGTTTTATAGTTTGCACCTGTAGACTAACTTCGGTTTCAGTGACGCCATGGAACATTTCAACAACCACGGTGCTAATCGCTGAATCATTCCTATCTTTTTCTACTTGGGACAATTGTTGTGCATGTTGTGTGACAATTTAAGCCATTGTTTGAAAATAGAATGTGACCTCTCAGCCCGCATCGCAGCAAAATGTGACCTTGTTAGGAGAGTGATGATCATTTGTTGGTCCCACCACACACTCGAAAGCTTAGCTGATGTTGCCATCAATCTTAGTCTGAGCCACAAAATAGATTGACTGCCATTTTAAAGTTGCATTCATTTATTATAAAAGGGTGTGCGACGCGTGCATGTTTCCCTTTGAGTGTAACCTCTATACAGTATCTATACCTTTTGGGATATACTGTATGCCCGTGTGTATTTTTAAATGTGCAGATGTCTGCTTGTGTAAACTAGTCAGTTTCTGTG